>CM071931.1:7671326-7838581 GCA_016081115.2 Rehmannia glutinosa | reverse complement strand
CAGGCATGTGGTTCAGTTACGTATTGCTTTTTCTTCAGTCCGGATCTCATAGGGAGTCTGTCATTTGTCTATTTATCAGCCACATCTTGTTTTTTGGGTGTAGCAAAAGAGTATGTTGATTGTGATACTCTTTTTGGTAACCACACCTTGACTAACGTAGTCACTATTTCTTTGGGAGTTATATTCTTCTTTGCAACTCCAGTACATTGTAGGGAGTTCTTCTTCTTGGTGATTTCACCAGCCAATACCATTTTCAATACATCTTAAGTTGCTATTCCCTAAATTACAGTATATTTCAGTTCTCAATAGATCTTATGATAATGGTTTGACTCTTCTCATTTGAATCTCTTCGTCCAATTTGTGGTAGTTTTGTAAGAGTTCTTTCTTTGCACATGAATATTGTCCATGTGTATCTTGAAGTGAATCATCTTTACTACCACCAAGGTGTATTTCTTTCCCATCTTATTTTGGCGGATTTCCCCTTTGGGCCAAATAGATCCATATAGAAAGGTACAATATTCTTGTTGAGGATGGGCATGTCTTTTCTTTGAATGACGACTTGATTTGTTTTCGCTTCGACATGCGTCACATATACTCTCCTTCTTATCTTTGAGTCGGAAGTCCTTTAACAAGATTACTTACAGCAAGCATGTTAATCGTCGTTTTGAAATTCGTGATGACTCGGCTTTTTTGTGCCACCTAACCGAGTTGATTTGTGCTCTTTTTGCTAGTAGACGAGTCTTTGGGTGTTGCAAATTGACCAATCCACTACATACATATTTTTGTCTACATCTTGCAAAGACAACTTCATTTGATTCAATATCTTTGATTTGGCATATTCCATGTTGAATCCAACGTTGTAGCCCTTGTACGCAGTTGAGCGTGCTTATGCTTGAGTTGAAGTTGAGTCCTTTCAACATATGCAACGTCTGTGATTTCTAATCCATTCCTCTTGATGGATCCAATGCCTCTTATTTCGCCAGGAGCTTCATTTCCACCAAATATGACTTTTGCTCCTTTAACTTCCTTGAATTTTTGATTTTTCTTATTTCTGTCATATGTCCGGAACGAAGCCCACTATCCATGTACGGAGTTCCTGGCACTTAGCATTCTTTGGAACTCCGCAATCAAGGAAACTAAGTTTTAGGTACCCATACTTGTCGGGTCCGAGGGGTTAGAGTTGTAAGATGATCCAACCAACTATAGCAAAATGATTTGACTCTAAAGGGATTGCCATCTATCGGTGCCATAATCATAATTAATCCTGGCAAATTGCTTGGGGATTCTAGGTTCATACAATTTTTGTCTCTTTTGTCGTATGCTGCATATGTGTTTTAGCAATTGCCTTTCTTGGGTAGTTGTGGTGTCTTTGAGTGTGATGCTAGGTGCATAGGTGTCTTTGATGAAAGCTCTTATGCTTTGAATGGCCCTTTGGCTTGAGTTCTAGGCCTTTGCCATTTGGGCTTATATTCCATAAGTCATCTTGATGATAGTTCACATTATTCAATCAGCTTGGCTTGGATATTTTCTACCATTCCCATCATATGTATTTCTTTTATGGATTTTACCGGGATTTTTGGTAGCTCGCTTCTTCTTTACATAGTATTTCGTTAGGAGTTTCTTTGAGGACTCGGTGAATCTCTTCTCGGCCCTTTCGGATACTCAATCCGGTTGTTTTCCTTTTCCTTTGTAACCAAGGCTTGAGTTTGCTTGTTATTGTGCTTTGGAGTGAATGTGTGTGCAACATTTAGAGTTTTGATTTTTCGGACTCTTCATGACTTGAAGATCTTTTCCAAAATTACTTTTGAGGTTTGACATAGCCTGAGAGGAATTAAATCTAATCTTGTCTTGTCTCCACATTCTCTTTGACTCATAATAAGATCATCCAATGATTTAGATGCCTTAGTGAATGAGGCAATAACATTCTTGAGGTCATTCTCCTTTTTTCTATAGCAGCATTTACGCTTACTAATTTAGCATTTTCACCTTTAAACTTTCATTCTCATCCATTATTTGACTTAGAGAACTCGGCTCCTTAGTCGAACTTTTGAGGTTTTGACTTTTGAGTAGGCTGTTTTCCTCATTCAATAGTGTGTGTGAGGATTTAATGTGTTCAAAATCTTTCATCATTTTTGCCTAATGAATCATAAAGATCGAGTGGGTGATTTAAGTGTGTGTCCGATCACTATCATCAAGTGTCACGAGTTTGATGAGTTAGATTGTACCTCATCTTCTTGGTGAGGTTGATCTTGTTCTTTGGCCATCAAGCGGATCGAGGGCTTCTTCTTGAGTCACTTGAGTAATCCCGGCTTCTTGCTCTACGAATCGGTTGTCTCTCTTGACTTGGGTACATTTTCAATGATCTGCCCATCATTGCCTTTTTCTTTTCTTGTCTTCTTTCTCGAAGACTTTTCCTTTCTTCTTCATCCTGTATTTGTTGACTCTAGGATATGGGCCGATCAATGGCATAGTGACCTGGTTTGTCTGATTCAGATAGATATTCAACCTTTTGATCAACTCTTTCTATTCTTGGATTGTGCCCTTTGATACTCAACTTTTTGATGATCTGTTCTCTTGGTTGGCCTATCTTCCCTTGATTTGGAGGAGGTAGTGTCTTACGGAAGATTCACCCTTTCCTCTCTTGTAGTTCTTATTGAAGAACTTGTTGAACCTCTTAACCATCAAGGGCTATTTCTTCGGGGTCAATGACTTCTTTGACCTCGGCTCTCTTCCCATCTTTGACAATTAGAAATTTGTTTTGGTACATCTGTCTCTTCTTGGTCTTTTCTTCTCGGCATTTCAAAGGCTGAGTAGGCTTTGAGGTGCGAGAATAACTCGTGGTTGGATGTCTTTGATAGGTCCATGGAATGTCTCGGTGCCATGACCTTCATTTCCCATTCAGTGGAAGACTTTTTAGGATTTTCATACACATTTCCTTCTGTGTATATTCTTTCCAAGTCTGTTGACTCATTTGTGATTTCGTGAACAGGGCATCTAGTTGATCCAGGTTCTCTCCGAGATCATTTTGAAGTTCTCAAATTTGTACGACCAGCTGATAATTTGTTTTCTTTGATTTGCTCACGAGCCTTCACAAATCAATGTCACTTGTCCTGATTTCTTTAGCCGTTTTGCATGATTTGACTTTATTGAACATGGCTTTGTCCGAGTTTTGTAAAGGATGTCTTGCTACATTGTCCAGGTTATATCTTTTACTGTCATCATTTGTCCACTCGGTTCTTGGTTTTCAACCATGGTAGTGCAGGAGCAACATCTTCTTCTCCTTAATTTGCAACTCTTCGTCAATTTGTGTTGTTCCTTTAAGATTTGCGAGGAGGCCCATCTTCTATCACTATCCACATCTCATCATGTAATGCTAATAGATGAGCTTTCGCACGTATTTTCCAATCATCAAATTCTTCGATAGTGAACATAGGGATGCGTGTCAAATTTGCTTCCATGATAATAATTTTTAATAATAAAAAGAGTTTTGAAGATTTAAGTACTAAAGCGGACTTTGAAAAGTTTGGAGATCTAGTTCCAGTAACCGGTGCGGAGGGTTCAATGAACCAACCGCTCACGATACCACTTGTAGGTCCCAAGGGGTGTAAGTGTAAGGTTTAGAAGGGGTTGAATAAACCTTACCAAATTTTCAATTTAGTCCTTTTAAAAATACGAGTTGATTCTTCTGACTTTGTCCTTGATGGGCCGATCGATTTAGTCAATCAGTAGAGTTAGTCTCTCAACGGACTGGCCATTGATGGAATAATTCGTTGTTGATTAAATTAACTCAACTTTGTGGTTTTGTTTTTATTGGAAGACTTAACACCCTTAAGTTTGATTAAGTAAGAGTTTAGTCTTTGGGTTTAGTACTTGTATTATCAAATGGATAGCAAATTTATCGGCATATATAAGCGATTAAAAATGCGGGAATTAAAATCTTTGAAATGTAAATGACGATGATAAATTTTATAGAGGTTCGAAGATGGGGTAATTCTTCTACTTCTCTCTTCTCCAACTCCTGGAGGAATCCACTAGGTAATGATCGAGTTTACAAAGTGGTAAGCAGTCCGGATACAAGTCTTGATCACTCAGCGACTTGATCCTTTGGGACTCGATCCGAAGACGCCTTGATCACTCGGTGGCTTCTCGTGCGACTCGGCTTCTTCAGGGCAGGCGGCTTTGCTTACTCTGACTCACTTGCTCAAGCTCTTTGGATTTGATCACGAAGCCCTCCAAAAGCTTAAGACTTGGTTTGACCTTGAACCTTCCTACAATCCTTCGTGGAATGTAGACCCCTTTTCTTCAAAATTTTCCTCTTCAAGCGATTGAAGTTCTCTTTCCTTCACGGTGAGTGTTGGATTGATGTACTTGTAATGTAGGCTTGAGGATTAATGCAATTATTTGAGAGTATTTACGGTTATAGTTTAAATGATTTCTTGAATGTTCGTGGTTCGGGTTACCTTCTCTCGAGTCATTCCTCGGACCTTTTATAGTGATCTTTCAAAAATTTGCCCGTTGAAGAGATAGATAGCTTATTTTTTAAAGTCCCAGCTGCGTCGTTGGCTTGTCTTGTTGCGATCCTTGGAATTGCCATTTCCTCGTATGAATTGTTCTTTCACCTTTTTGAGTTCGACACGGTGTAGTGCTTCCCATTGGTTCATTCCATTTGCACGCTTAAGGGTGAGCACTTCAAGAAAGGTGGTATGGAGATATTACTTGTTTAAGTAATTCTCTTGATTTCGTCTAAGCGGATCTTTTCTGATTATCTCGACTTATTTGCATTTCTTTGCTTTCCCCAGGTGACTTAGAGTCGACTTCCAATCATTGGATGACTCTTTGTCACTTCAACTTGAGACTTGGCTTTTCTTGAGTTGACTTGGTGATCTTTACTGTTGCATCTCAGTGCTTCTCTGATAGAGTTCTTGTCTACTCTTTTTGCCATACTCAATTTGTCTCGCGTGAGTCTTCCTTCAAGTCTTCGATTGTCTTCTTGCATGTTAGGGCGTAGGCGACTTAACTCGGCTTGGCCACTCTATTTATTACAATGCATTTTACAACAAGAATTGGGGTGCCAACTTTCTATTCTAAGTTTTACATGGCATTCATCAAAATCTAAACAATAAAATTCTAACAATTTCCCCTTTTTGATGATGCCAAAACTTAAACCATTCAAAATGCAAACAACAAAGATACATACGGATAGTGTATTGACATAGAATGTATGTGCGGAATCAATTCTTTTTATTGATCATATCATTCTTGTTCCTTAACACAATCATTGTTTTACAAGGTGTATCGAGCACATAATTGTCTTCACAAAAAATAAAGAATTTATAGCTTTATTACGAGAAGACTTACATTGTATGTATTTACATAATAAAATACACGAAGGGTGAACTGACAACACTTCATCTCTTCTTTTGTCTCCCTGCTTTCATCTTGATCGACATCTTCTTCTCTTCTTCTCTTTTTCTCGTCATCATTTGCCTTCTTTTTCTTTTCATATGCCTTCCTGGCGGACTTCATCTTTTCTTATTCTTTCTGTCTCTCCTCCCATGCATTGAGTTTGTCTCTTGTTTTCTTCTTCTATTCTTTTTGCATACTCGGCGTTAGTTTTAGCCACTCGCAAATTTGCCACTTGGTCAAGCCAGGCCCGGTAGATCCCTCCTTTCTTTCACGGATCTCGTATTTCAATATTCTTGGCGGAGGCTAGTGCAAGCTTCTTCCTCCACTCATCGCTTCTTCCTCTGCCTGGGCGTATCTTGTCTTGGGTCTTCTTTCTTTGCTGAGTGACCCGTGAGTAGTTTCTAGGTAGTCTCTTCTCGTCATCTTCTTCACATAACGTGAGACCCTTTTCCCATACAAGTCCCAAGCTTGAGCCATAGACATATTTGCAAAGTATCCCTCGGATTGAGCGTTTTGAATTCATCAGGCGATCGTGGCTCTTCGACATACGAGATGGCATAAGTGTCTGCTCTCTTTGGAATGCCTCCGTGTTCTTTTAAGATGTTCATAACTCGGGCATCCATTCTTCCTTCCACTTCCTTCATCCCTGCTTCAATTGTTTTCTCTTTTCGACCATAGATGTGAGTGTTGGAGTGTAGTCATGGGGAGTTTTGCTGATAATGTCATTGTGAGGACCTTGTTGGGGGGTTTGTGCAATCATCAAAGTCACATCATCCGCCCTTCCCCCTCGACAAGCTTTCCTTTCTTTGTTTCAAGACTTCCTCGGTGATTTTCCCTTCTCATTTGCTCCTTTCTTTCTCGCTTGATTTTAGCGCTTTAAGGTATTCCTCTTCCCCCTTTTTGGCATCATCAAAGGATAGAGGAACCCGGGAATATCTTGGCAAGCATGAAGTCGAGTCTTCGATGGTCGAGTTCGCCGAGTCTGCTGCGTTGTATGCGACACGAAGTCGGATCGAGTAAGCGTTGGATTCTGCTTTGAAATCAGCTTCATCTCGGCCATGAGAAGGCTGAATTTTCTAGTCATGTGTTCTTCCAAAGCTTTGTAGATCATTTGTATTTTGCTCACGTGACTTTATCTCGGCGGTGTGAGCTTCATGCATATGCTCAATATGTTCTCTCGGAACCGTTTTGCATCGGCATTTTCGGCTCTCCATGCAGTGACTTGTTGAACAATGTCTGAAGTATCTCACTTGTTCCACACGCATTGTTTCTTCTTTGTTGCCACCATTCCCTTATTCTGTTATGCCTCTCAAGTCGGTACATAGGTTGGCATCTCTGTTGTCGGTCGCATGTCCAAAGAGGCTGATGCCTCTCCATCCGTTCAACCTCGGCCAAATAGTGCCTTGAACACTTCTCGAACTTGGTGATTCTTAACATTGCGGTGATGGCCATACAACATCAAAGTCATAAGCATTTGGAACAATGGTACTGGAGAAAAGCGGGAGGCTGATGCGTGTGATAGCGCGCGTTCATTCTCACGACTTTTCATGGAGTTCGGGTACCTCCAGGGAAAAAGGAAAAGATTCTATAAAGATTCATCACCGCCAAGCGGGATTTGTTCGATGATGAGCGGTGCGCGTGAAGTTCTTTTGGGAATCGATCTGCTGCGACTTGAGGAGCACAACGTGATGGTCTCTTGTTGAAATAGGTCTTGTTGTGAAGTGGACAAACCTGGGAGGCCTCAATTTGTCTCCAACTTTGTTGGTCTCGGTGATTTTTCCATTTGAGTAGACTGGTCCTCGGCCTTGCTCGAAGCGTCATCGGACGATGATGAGATTTCCATTGGTGGCTCATCATCAAAGTTAAAAGTTTGTGAGTGAGTCTTGGGATCGAGACTTGCTCGTGCTTGGAACATCCTCGAGTGAGTCTTTTGGATTTGTACGGGGATGACTCGGCTTCTTCGCCCCGATCCCGAAAGGTTACATCGAGGATTATCCTGGGAATCATAAAGTGCGCTTATCTCTTCTACCGGATGGGTCGATGATAGCGGAGGGATGTTTCTCTACATGACTTCTTTACCCAGGAAGTCTCAACCTCACGTGGGCCTTCATTACCTCGGCGAGTCTCTCTACATCGAGGCCTTGGTCCTCCCTTTCGCTTGTGTCGGTGTCTTAGGGTCTTCTACGGTGGCATCCATTGGAGTCTCAACCCCATGGATTGCACTTTCATCGCCAGTGTTAACTCCCAGGGCATTCCATCATGTGCCTCATTTTGCCTCGGCGGCGTCATTAGCACCTTGCCAGGCGATTTGGCACCTCGGTGAGGCAGTCTCAACTATTCGAGCTTCGTTGATGGCAACTTTGTTCTTCTTGTGTTTGTATTCTCTTTACTTCGCCTCCTTGATTCGTTGTGGAGTCATCTGCGGCATCCTCCAACTCACTTTGCCGAGTGGAGGGAGTTTCCCCCTCGGTGGCGCACCAGGTGAGTGACTTGGAATGGGGTCACTCGTCTCCAAACTCATTACATTTCGATTGAATGTTCGGTAGTTGGGCGGTGGTAAAACACCTTCAATAGGGGTTGGCTCGTTGGGGTCCCCATTGTCCCGATTTCATCGCCATCTCTCTTATTGCCTTCTTCGAGTGAGTTGGGGAAGTGATGGCAGCAACAACGATGGCTATTTCTTGAACCACTCCCATTGGATCGATTTCATTTGTGTACGGAGGACTCTCTGGTCCCTCCATCAATCTTTGCTCGTGAAGGATTTAAGATTCTGCAATGCTTGCTGCATTTGCAACTCTTACGTAAGCGTGACATTCTCGGATCCTCATCACTTTGTCAGAAGACATCAAGGAGAGGATGTGTGTGTTACGTAGTGCGGAGATAGAGGCGGATGCTTGCCTTCTCACGTGCCTCAACCCTTCCTCGACTTGCTTTTCTCTCTCCTTTTCCTTGAAAATCTGCGAGGATGTCCAGCGATTGTCTTCATCAAGTCTTTGGGAGCACGATTTTTAGTCGAGAAATTTTTAGTTCCTCTTCTTCTTCTATAAACTCAGGCCGTTCCTGTTCCTTGACTTACTCAACTTCCATTTCCTCCACTCACGCAGGCGATTTTGGATGTGCGGGTAAGGTGGGGATAGGATCATTACATCACGCTGTCTGCTCTAGCGAGGTTCTTCTTGTGTTTGTTTGTGTGAACTACAAGCTGTGTCTTCGGGTTGCCTCTCTTTGATCGCCTTGACGAGACTTGGCTGTTTCATCAACTACATCACGGAGACTCTACTTCTCCGGTAGTCTCGTATTTGCTCTAGGCGAGAAGCGACTCAAGCTGGTTTCTCCGATTCGGACCTTGATGATTCTTCCCGTCTCCTTGTTTGTGAGAGGATTTACGGTTGGAGATGGTGTCCTCTGAGTCTTGGGCGGCGGGGCGGTCTTTGGTGTCTTTTTCCGAGGAGCGGGCCGTCGTGGCTTCTCGGTTCTCCTCTTTTTGTGATCGGAGAAGGTATTTGTGAGTCCTTCTCGACCGCTGCTGCTGCGGGCGGAGACACGAGCTGCGAGGGGCGGGTGATTCTGCTGCGGGGGTAGGAGCATGTTTGGTTTTCTTTCTTTGCGGGCAGCGTGATCTTCTTAGTAGCTGCTTTGGGCAGCTCTCTTCTTGGGTGGAGAGGAAAGCTGTATCTTCTTGGTCGGTTGATTCCCCTCCCAGTGTCGGCTCTCTTGGCGTAAGCTCTCTTGTGCGCCAGAGGTTTGCTCTGAACATCCTCTTGTTAACATGGAATGCCTTCCATGTCTAAGAGGACTCCTTTCACCTCCATTAGCCGGCCAATCACTAGGCCATATCCTAGGGATCCTCCAAATGTGCCATCTTCTTTGAAGGATTTGTTCCCACGTTAAGCGAAGTCTGCTGTGAGACAAACTCAACCCGATTTATCTTCTTTTCTTCGATGATTGCGGCCATTACAATCGGTTTTGCCTTTGTGATTGGTCAAAAGTTGCCAAACTTGATGTCGATACATTTGGCAACTATGTCCAACGACTTGTGATAATCCTCCTTCGGCGATCTCTTGTTTCTTTGTATACACTATTTTATCGGCAAAGTCGAGGCTTGGCTATTTCTTTCCAAGCATCGGCCCCGAGGTTTACATCGACTTCGTTAATCTCGATGCTCCTTACCTGTAGTAGTGAGCGGTGGTCGGCCAAATCCTTGGCGAGGAGATAGTCATTGCTTTAGTGAATAGATGACTTGATTCCTTCATCGTGAATCTCGGCATTCACGTAGGGTATGCGACCTCCTCCACATAGGTCATCGGATATTCTAACGTTAGAAAGCGGTTTTAGCCGGTCGTTTCCAACTTTTCAGCGATTTTCTTCACTAGGGTGTCGTCGGACCCTGTTTCACCATTCCGTCGAAATCCACCGTAGAGCCGGTGTGGATTTGCTTTCCTAACTTGGTAAAGTCATAAGTTGGTGCCATTTTTCGGGGATTATATCAAGGAAAAACTTGGAGATTGACTTGGAGATAGATAGGGCTTCGAGAGTATTTTGCCTTTGCTTTTGAGAGAAAGAGATGAGCAGTTTTAGAAGTGTGAGAGAGAAAGCGGATGAAAATGGTTTAAATATGGTTTATGAAAGGGCGTGCGGGTGGTTTTGAAATGTGATCGAAATCAACGGCTTGGATTTTGCACGCCTATTGAGCATTTAATGTCTCGTATTTAATGCGGTGACATTTATATCAATCATAAGCTTGGTGTGCGGCTTTATATCGTACACATCATCATTATCTTTGACGTATTCCTTAAAACATTCCCGCTTAGTCAAAGCATTGCGTTTTGTCACTTTGCTCATAAGTTATTGACTTATCCCTTAGGTGATTTATCTCTACTTCTCATAGTTCTCTTAGTGACTCATTGCTATTGGTGACTTCGGTGTAGTTGTCTTTCCGTCTGGTGATTCTTGGTGATTTACATTTTCGGCTCTTTTTCACCCTTTTTTACGCTCCATTCCATTTCTCTTCTTTGATTAAATGCAGTGTCAACTCGGCTCAATTAATCCCAACTCATGCTTGAGTTCTTCAAATCTTGACTCACATAATGGTTTTGTGAAGATGTCGGCTAGTTGTTTATCGGTTGAGATATATTCCAGGATGATGTCCTTCTTTTCAACATGATCTCTTATGAAGTGATATCGACATCAATATGCTTTGTTCTTGAATGCAACACGAGGATTTTGAGTAATTGCAATTGCACTTGTGTTATCACACATGATTGGAATTTCTTTTTCCTCAACTTCATAGTCTCTCATTTCTTTGTCTCATCCATAGGACTTGGGCTGCTTTTGCCGTATGACTATGTATTCGCCTCATTTGTAGAGGTGGCTATTGAGTTTGCTTCTTGCTAAACCAGGAAATCACTGTTTCCTAGCATTTGACATGTGCTGAAGTGCTCTTCCTATCAACTCTGCATCGGCATAGTCGAATCTGAATAGCCAATTAGCTTGAATCCACCTTCCTTTGGATACCATAGGCCTACTTCTTGGCTTCCTTTCAAGTATCTCAATATTCTCTTAGTTCTTTGTCATATGGCTCTCTTTTGGAGCAGATTGAAATCTTGCACATACACCTACAACAAAGGTGATATCGGCACCTTCTTTTTGTGAGATAGAGCGATGATCAATAAGTGCTGCTGTATCTTGTTTGATCTACGGGCTTGCCATCTGCATCCATGTCCATTTTAATGATGTGTTCATTGGTATTTTCTGAGAAGACTTCTCTTCCATACCAAACTTCTTCATTAAATCTCTGGTGTATTTTGTTTGACTTATGAAGGTTCCATCCTTAATTTTATTTCACTTGAGTCAAGGAAGAATATCGACTCTCCCATCATGCTCATTTCAAATTTACTTTGCATGAGGTTTGAAAATTTTCACCATGACTCTTTGTTAGTGGATCCAAAAATGATGTCATCCACATATATTTGAACAAGCGTATACTCTTTTTGTCTTGAATTACGAAAAGTGTTCTATCTACTTTTCCTTTTGTGAATCCATTTTCGATTAGGAATTGTGACAAGGTATCATACCATGCTCGGGTGCTGCTTCAATCCATACGGGGCTTTCTTGAGTTTGTATACCTTATCTCCAAGAGTCTTACGCTCAAAACACTGGAGGTTGTTCAACATACACTTCTTCTTCAATAAACCATTTAGGAATGCACTTTTTACATCCATCGATATACAATGAAATTCTTGTGAGCTGCATAGGCAAGAAACATCCTTATAGCTTTCAATCTTGCTACGAGGGCAAATGTTTCATCAAAATCTATCCCTTCTTCTTGGCAATATCCTTTGGCTACTAGTCTTGCTTTGTTTCTTACCCACGGAGAACCTTCCTCGTTCATCTTATTTACGAACACCCATTTGGTGCCAATAACATTTTGATGTATGGGTCTTTGCACTAATTCCCATACTTTATTTCTTTCAAATTGATTGACTCTTCTTGCATAGCTTGAATCCGGTGTGTGTGTCGTCAAGGCTTGTGACACGTCTTTGGGCTCTATTTGTGAGATGAAGCATGTGAACATGGCTTCTTGTTGAGTTCACGGATCTTGTTTTGACACCTTCTCTTATATCTCCAATGACAAGTTACGGTGGATGATTTCTCGGCCATCTTACATCGAGTTGGAGTAAGTTAGGCTGGATTGATCGACTTGCAAATTTGTGTTTTGTAGTCGACTCTCTCGTAATCACTTATTTGCAAATTCTCCATTTGTTTTTGAGATTCGGCAATCTCATCTTCTTGAATTGATGATTCCTTGCTTGACATAGGGACTCTTACGTATGGTTGGATGATTGGTTTATCGGTGACTCTTCAATGTCTTCTCCGTTTACATTTGGCTCATCGAATACTACATGAATGGATTCTTACGTAACCATAGTTCTTTTGTTGAGTATCTGTAGGCCTTGCTTTCGGTGAGTATCCTAAGAAGATACCTTCATCGACTTTAGCATCAAAAGCCTTTAGGTTGTCTTTGCCGTTGTTGTGGATGAAGCATTTACATCAAATATTACGAAATATGCAACATTTGGTTTTCTTCGATCCGGATCTCATAGGGAGTCTTTGTCATTTGTCTATTTATCATACATCTGTTTTGGGTGTAGCAAAGTTTTGTGTTGATTGCTTGAGCCCCAAAATCTTTTTGGTAAACCTGCTTGACTAACATGGTCCTTCTTCTTCTTTGAGGGTTAATTTCATGCTTTTCTTTCTGCAACTCCGTTCTGCTTTGTGGAGTTCTTTGCTTGATAGTTCATGACCAATACCATTTTCAATACAATACTGAGTTATTATTCCATTGACAAACTCGGTTCCTCTGTCGATCTTATTTTGATAATGGTTTGACTCTTCTCGTTTTGAATCCTCTTCATCAATTTTGTGGTAGTTTTTGTAGAGTTTCTTTCTTCTTGCACATGAATATTGTCCATGTGTATCTTGAGTAGTCATCTACTACCACCAAGGTGTATTTCTTTCCACTTATCTTTGTTTGGTTCCCTTTGGGCCAAATAGATCCATATGAAGCGGATCAATATTCTTGTTGAGGATGGGCATGTCTTTTCTTTGAATGGCGACTTGATTTGTTTTCCCTTCGACATCGTCACATATACTCTCCTTCTTGTATCTTGAGTGCACGGAAGTCCTTTTACAAGATTACTTACGGCAAGCTTGTTAATCGTTTTGAAATTGGATGACTCGACTTTTTGTGCCTGCCCAACTTGACTTGATTAATTTGTGCTCTTTTGCTAGTAGGCAGTCTTTGGGTGTTGCGGTTGACCAATCCACTACATACATATTTTTTGTCTACATCTTGCGGACAACTTCATTTGATTCAATATCTTTGATTTGGCATATTCCCATGTTGAATCCAGCGTTGTAGCCCTTGTCACGAGTTGGTGATGCTTAGCGAGGTTGAAGTTGAGTCCTTCCAACATATGCAAGCGTCTGTGATTTCTAATCCATTCCTCTTGATGGATCAATGCCTCTTATTTCGCCAGGAGCTTCATTTCCACCAAATATGACTTTTGCTCCTTTAACTTCCTTGAATTTTGTGATTTTCTTATTTCTGTGTCATATGTCCGGAATGACCACTATCCGTATACCAGGTTCCTTGGCATTTTGTTCCTTGAACTGCAATCAAGGAAACTAAGTTTTAGGTACCCATACTTATGCAGGTCACGAGGGGTTAGAGTTGTAAGATGATCCAACCAACCTATAGCCAAATGATTTGACTCTAAGGGATTGCCATCTATCGATTGCCATAATCATAATTAATCCTGGCAAATTGCTTGGGGATTAGGTTCATACAAATTGTCTCTTTTGTCTGTATGCCTGCATATGTGTTTTAGCAATTGCCTTTCTTGGGTAGTTGTGGTGTCTTTGAGTGTGATGCCTAGGTGCATAGGTGTCTTTGATGAAAGCTCTTATGCTTTTGGAATGGCCCTTCTTGAGTTTAGGCCTTTGCCATTTGGGCTTATATTCCATAAGTCTATCTTTGATAGTTCACATTATTCAATCAGCTTGGCTTGGATATTTTCTACCATTCCCATCATATGTATTTCTTTTATGGATTTTAAGGATTTTTGGTAGCTCTGCTTCTTCTTTACATAGTATTTTGTTAGGAGTTTCTTTGAGGACTCGGTGAATCTCTTCTCGGTTGTCCTTCGGCATACTCATTGTTTGTTTTCCTTTTCCTTTGTAACCAAGGCGGTTTGCTTGTTATTGTGCTTTGGAGTGAATGTGTGTGCAACATTTAGAGTTTTGGATTTTTCGGACTCTTCATGACTTGAAGATCCTTTTTCCAAAATTACTTTTGAGGTTTGACATAGCACAGAGGAATTAAATCCTAATCTTGTCTTGTCTCCACATTCTCTTTGACTCATAATAAGATCATCCAATGATTTAGATGCCTTAGTGAATGAGGCAATAACATTCTTGAGGTCATTCTCCCTTTTTTCTATAGCGGCAATTTCTGCTACTAATTTAGCATTTTTCGGCCTTTAAACTTTCATTCTCATCGGACTATTTGACTTAGAGAACTCGGCTCCTTAGTCGGCTTTGAGTTTTGACTTTTGAGTAATTTGTTTTCCTCATTCAATAGTGTGTGTGAGGATTTAATGTGTTCAAAATCTTTCATCATTTTGCCTAATGAATCATAAAGATCGAGTGGGTGACGAAGTGTGTGTGTCACAGTCACTATCAGGTGTCACGAGTTTGATGAGTTAGATTGTACCTCATCTTCTTGGTCGAGGTTGATCTTGTTCTTTGGCCATCAAGCGGATCAGGGCTTCTTCTTGAGTCACTTGAGTAGTCGACTTGCTTTGCTCTCGAATCATTTGTCTCTCTTGACTTGCATTTGTTTCGTGATCTCTGCTGACCATCATTGCCTTTTTCTTTTCTTGTCTTCTTTCTCACGAAGACCTTCCTTTCTTCTTCATCCCTGTATTTGTTGACTACAAGATATGGACGATCAATGGCATAGTGACCTGGTTGTCTGAGTTCAGCATAGATATTCAACCTTTTGATCGACTCTTTCTATTCTTGGATTGTCGACCCTTTGATACTCAACTTTTTGATGATGCATTCTCTTGGTTGGCCTATCTTCCCTTGATTTGGAGGAGGTGAGTGTCTTACGGAAGATTCACCCTTTCCTCTCTTGTAGTTCTTATTGAAGAACTTGTTGAACCTCTTAACCATCAGGGCTATTTCTTCGGGTCAATGACTTCTTTGACCTCGGCTCTCTTCCCATCTTTGACAATTAAAATTTGTTTTGGGTACATCTGTCTCTTCTTGGTCTTTTCTTCTCGGCTCAAACTCGTAGGCTTTGAGGTGCGAGAATAACTCATGGTTGGATGTCTTTGATAGGTCCATGGAATGTCTCGGTGCCATGACCTTCATTTCCCATTCAATTTGGAAGA
Source organism: Rehmannia glutinosa (assembly GCA_016081115.2). NCBI lineage: Eukaryota > Viridiplantae > Streptophyta > Magnoliopsida > Lamiales > Orobanchaceae > Rehmannia > Rehmannia glutinosa. The sequence goes on along the minus strand of CM071931.1, from coordinate 7,823,216 downwards.
CTTTTTAGGATTTTCATACACATTTTTCCTGTGTATATTCCTTTCCAAGTGCGACATGACTCATTTGTGATTTACGTGAACCGGGCATCTAGTTGATCCAGGTTTCTCTCCGAGATCATTTTGAAGTTCTCAAATTCTGTCTGACCCATTTTGATAATTTGTTTTCTTTGATTTGCTCACGAGCCTTCACAAATCAATGTCGACATCCCCGATTTCTTTAGCCGTTTTGCATGATTTGACTTTATTGAACATGGCTTTGTCAAGGTTTTGTAAAGGATGTCCTTGGCTACATTGTCCAGGTTATATCTTTTTTTTGTCATCATTTGTCCACTCGGTTCTTGGTTTTTCAACCATGGTAGTGCAGGAGCAACATCTTCTTCTCCTTAATTTTTGCAACTCTTAAATGGTGTGTTCACCTTTAAGATTTGCGAGAGGCCCATCTTCTATCACTATCCACATCTCATCATGTAATCTTTGATAGATGAGCTGCATACGTATTTTCCAATCATCAAATTCTTCGATAGTGAACATAGGGATGCGTGTCAAATTTGCTTCCATGATAATAACTTTTTAATAATAAAAAGAGTTTTGAAGATTTAAGTACTAAAGCGGACTTTGAAAAGTTTGGAGATCTAGTTCATTAACCGGTGCGGAGGGTTCAATGAACCAACCGCTCACGATACCACTTGTAGGTCCCAAGGGGTGTAAGTGTAAGGTTTAGAAGGGGGTTGAATAAACCTTACCAAATTTTCAATTTAGTCCTTTTAAAAATACGAGTTGATTCTTCACGGTTGTGTCCTTGATGAATGATCGATTTAGTCAATCGGTAGAGTTAGTCTCTCAACGGACTCAGCGAGTACATTGATGGAATAATTCATTTGTTGATTCTAAATTAACTCAATTTGTGGTTTTGTTTTATTGGAAGACTTAACACCCTTAAGTTTGATTAAGTAAGAGTTTAGTCTTGGGTTTAGTACTTGTATTATCAAATGGATAGCAAATTTATCGGCATATATAAGCGATTAAAAATGCGGGAATTAAAATCTTTGAAATGTAAATGACACGATAAAATTTTATAGAGGTTCGAAGATGGGGTAATTCTTCTACTTCTCTCTTCTCCAACTCTGGAGGAATCCACTAGGTAATGATCGGTTTACAAAGTTGTAGATCCAGGATACAAGTCTTGATCACACGGTGACTTGATCCTTTGGGACTCGATGGAGACGCCTTGATCACTCGGTGGCTTCTCGTGCGACTCGGCTTCTTCACAGGCGGCATTTGCCTTTGCTACTACAACTCACTTGCTCAAGCTCTTTGGATTTGATCGAAGCCCTCCAAAAGCTTAAGACTTGGTTCGACCTTGAACCTTCCTACAATCCTTCGTGGAATGTAGACCCCTTTTCTTCAAAAGTTTCCTCTTCAAGCTGATTGAAGTTCTCTTTCCTTCACGCAGGTGAGTGTTGGATTGATGTTCGTAATGTAGGCTTGAGGATTAATCGAATTATTTGAGAGTATTTAAGTTTATAGTTTAAATGATTTCTTGAATGTTCGTGGTTGGTTACCTTCTCTCGAGTCATTCCTCGGCCTTTTATAGTGATCTTTCAAAAATTTGCCCGTTGAAGAGATAGGCTTATTTTTGAAAGTCACTTGCGATGCGTCGTTGGCTTGTCTTGTTGCGATCCTTGGAATTGCCATTTCCTCGTATGAATTGTTCTTTCACCTTTTGAGTTCGACACGGTGTAGTGCTTCCGTTGGTTCATTCCATTTGCGCAGGGATGAGCACTTCAAGAAAGGTGGTATGGAGATATTACTTGTTTAAGTAATTCTCTTGATTTCCGTCAACGGATCTTTTCTGATTATCTCGACTTGATTTGCATTTCTTTGCTTTCCCCAGGTGACTTAGAGTCGACTTCCAATCATGGATGACTCTTGTCACTTCAACTTGAGACTTGACTTTTCTTGAGTTGACTTGGTGATGATTTACTGTTTGCATCTCATTTGCTTCTCTGATAGAGTTCTGTCTACTCTTCTTTGCCATACTTTGTCTCGCGCGGAGTCTTCCTTCAAGTCTTGATTGTCTTCTTGCATGTTAGGGCGTAGGCGACTTAACTCGGCTTGGCCGCTCTATTTATTACAATGCATTTTACAACAAGAATTGGGGTGCCAACTTTCTATTCTAAGTTTTACATGGCATTCATCAAAATCTAAACAATAAAATTCCTAACAATACTCATTTTGCTGGTTGACTACGAGCGTGTACTTACTTTCTGTCTGCGAGTCAGCAGTGCGTCGAGGCTCACGATCGGAATGGATCGTCGGGGATGGGCAAGGCGCTCGGCTGCTATTCCACTATCGGCCCCATCGTCCTAATCCCGTGGCGGGGATGGAGTTTGTCGAGGAAGCGGGTCGTAGTACTTGAGGTATAATCATGATTATGCCAATTCGAGCCTTGCAAGCTCAATGTGGATTTTGTCTTTGCCTATGGAGCGATAAGGTGACATGTCTTGGACCATCTTGAGCGGGAGTTACAAGGAAGAACGAAGGAATCATTTTCACGATCCACACGATTCGGAATTAAAGCGGACCGAATGGTTGGCGCTACAAATCCGTGCGCAACCGCTACTTGTATTGCATTGGTTGGCGCTACAAATCCGTACGCAACCGCTACTTGTATTGCATTGGTTGATGCTACAAATCCGTCGCAACCTTTACTCGTTTGCATAGGATTAGCGTTACATTCGATGCGTAATCCTACCTATCTTACTGAATCATAGTGCTTGCGTGACCACGAACTATTTTCTTAAGCGGTATAAGTATATTACTTTATATATATTTATCACGACGCTTGTGGACTATGTGTGAAAACATGCATCATACCTCACGCGTTTTCATACAATCGTTTTCTCGCATTAACTATATCAATCGCCACACTCTCACGGGATCACCCCATCCACTGAGATTTCTGTCTCATCCCCTCCTATTTTCTAACCTTTAGTTGAGGAGTACTGTTTTCTAGCCTTTAGATGAGGAGTGCGTTGAAGGCGTCGAACCTACCACGAATTTGAATCCGTGCTCAAATCTGTCGTACTAGTTCTATAATCATTGATGTCGGCGACATTTTCTTTTGCTTTTGTTATTGTTGAACTCCTTCGTTCATTTTAGTTTGAATTTGTAAGTTTAAATTCGGATATTTTGATGGATTTTATTCGGATATTGTCGGACCTTGAGATATAATTCGTACTTGTGTGTATTTTATTCATTGCATTAGACTATTTCACTTGGAGTTTTGTATCCTTGGTTTAGGCTGTTGAATTATTTCTGTTTAAGTGATTGATCGTCGTCGCGTCGCGTTTGGTGCGTGACAATGTCAACGAGGAGATGAAATTCATATAACTATACATAGGAAAATCCACACACACATATATATATATATCACAATATAGAATGGAGGTCTCGCAAATATCACTACTACAAAACTCCTCTTTTACATCGGTTAAGGGCACATTCTACATCGGTTTTGAACCGTGTAGAATCGGCGTAGTGGAAAATATGATATTTCTACATCGGTTATACAACCGATGTAGAAAATAAATGAATTCAAAAGCGTACATCGGTTTTTAATATAACCGATGTAGGAAGATGACATTCTACATCGGTTTCTATAACAACCGATGTAAAACTTGTTTTCTTTTTTGATTTTACAAGATACAATACACTGCCAAAGACCTATATATATAAATATATAAATATTAAAACAATACGTTGTCTCACAACCTAACAAAGAATACAACAATAATAAACCAAAACACCATATATCAACAATAGGACAATAATTAAACAAAAACGCCATATACTAATAATACAACAAATTGCAATATTAAATCAATCATTTAACAATAAACGGATCATTATGTTCTACAATACAATATATAAAATCCTTTCAACACAATATACAAGGTGATGAAAACAATATAACTTAGTTGCTTCAAAATACCATATGCCAACTTGGTAGTTTGGATTCTTTATAAATCAACCTACAAGAAAATCCAGAAAATACCAATATTGTAAGAACAATCAACTATATAAGAACCATCATTTAAAAATACTCAACCAAATATAACCCATAGTTAGATTGTTTTTTAAATGGTAAACTAAGAAAAAAACACATTAATTCAAGAAACAAATTAAGGGGAAATTAAATTTTAAACAATCTACGTTTTTAATTTAAGCGGGATAATCTTATACAACAACAACAAAGTTATTTCCAAGCAAAATTTCAGAATCTAGAAGCTGACTCTAGTTTCTAACTAACTTGGTGTAGTAACTATAGATTATAGGAGGGTCGCATCATCATTCCTCCAATCACTTCTTTTTGATAAATAACATCAACATATTATATTCTTCAAAGGCCTTTGTTCAAGACATAATACAATATCTCCTAATGAAACAGATTTTGAAGCATTATCGAACAATTTTTCGATAAATACAAAATACATGTAGGACATTTTCCCTACATCACCACCTCCTGGCCTCCAGGCCACATCCTGTCGTCCACCCCAAACTCAAAAAAAAGCGAGAATAAAAGAAAGAAACTAAAAGGGAAAGAGATCGAGTTGAGAACTAGAGAAGATCACTATTTTCTCGGACGTAGGGCTACAATTGACAAGGCATTGTGATAGTACTTTTGTTGCCTTTGCAAAAGTATATCGGAAGTCCCAGTGTCCCACATTACCATCCGGACAATAGGATCAACAACTTATGCTTCTTCTCGCCTCTTCTAGCCATTTTATGAGCGACTCCAAGGACTTCACAAATATTTGCACCTGTAACAACAAAATACAAGTATACAACCACAATGTATGAAAAGCTCTTGATGTGAAGTAAAACAAAACGAAAACAAAAACGAGAGAGAGAAACAATACCACAAATTAAGTGTTCAATATACACTTCACACATGATTTTAGGTCATGAGTAGTTCTCTTTTAGGAGAATAATATTCCAAGGATAATCAAAAATCAAGAAACAAATCTAAAGACCTTTGAGTTATATGGAAATAAAACATATTATCTTTGTGACCATGGTAATTTAAGCTGGATTAAGGCTTGGTCTTCAATTCAAACAAATAGAAGTCTCTCTGTAAGTTATTCTTCAATTCAAACAAATAGAAGTCTCTTTGCTCCATGTATAAAAACCTGTCTTTTTCAAAAAACTAATGCCGGGGAAGGCAACAGGTCCCATGCAAAGAGTAAAGAGATATTAGCATCAAGTTGACATGACTAAAATGATACCCATGACCTATGAAGTTTCTCATTCACAAATGCGACACCCATTACCATTACTTTACTTCTTAGAATAAGAATAACACTCGAGATCGAAATCCATACACATAAGTGGCGGAAGGTTCAGCGATAAAAGTGGCATCAAGTTAATTATCATGAAGAAAATTGGCTGATGACCTTTATTGCCTCATCCAATGATTTTCATTTTCTTTTTTCTTACGCTCCTTTTGTTAGAGAACCAACTTGAATCACTCGGACAAGAAATCATCCCTGAGAAGAGGCTCGTGAGTGATTCCAAGATCACTAGCAAAAACCAATTTAAGCTAAAAACAATTGATGTGCATAAAAGTTTATTCGATCCATTAATCACATCAAACAAAATTCTCCGACCAAGGACCGGAATAGTAATGGCGAGAGACAAATAACACCAGTGTAGCACTTGATACCGGATCTTAACACTATATTGGTAAGAAAAATTCGCCATATGGAGTTCATAAATTTTTGTTTTAATAATGAAAACCATATACAAAGAGCCCCACGATCTACAAAAAGTGCAAGTAACTTTCGAACCAAATAAATAATATTCATAGTTGTGACTAAATATTGTACAAGTCAACACCGGACAAAACACATAAAGACCTCATAATCATTGACTAATATACATAATACAAGAACTTTACCTTTTTATCACGATCTTTTCCTTATTTTCCTTCTTTTTATTTATCTCTTTCCCGCTTCTTGACTACATCACGCCATCAAGCTCAACAAGGCTCTCAACACAAGCTTGACATAAAACACAAAAGGGATACCATCGACATCGACATTATCAACGGTTTTCTTTCTTAAATCATACCAAACAGGTCTCTTATCATCACAATGTGTGATGCCTTATCACCATCCCTCGAATAAACTAACGTCTTCACAAAATCGTTGTTCAATCGCTGGAGGACTAGTTGTCGACAACTTAATCAAGATTCTTTCACTCCATAATCTTTCATCACCCAAATAACAACTTCTATGCTAACTGGCAAAAGCGAATATAAAAACAAAATTCAAAAGGAAAAAGAATCAATCCCACGAATATAACCAACCGCAAAGCACATATGAATTAAAATTACGACGAAATAAAAAAAAAAAAGTGATTGAGAAGTGGAGGTGCGGTCATATTTCCATGGAAGTTGCAATGAACAACTTAAGGTAGGTTTCATGAAAGACTTAGTTAGAACATTCTTAGCCCATTGAAGTGTATTATCCTAAAATGTAAAAGTACCCATCCCGATCCATTAATTGATCTTTTGGTTCAACCCTTACTTCACACAAGCATATGAACAAACACCTTAAAGGCAACCATATCACGGGATTTCACGAGAAAAATACTGCTATTTGCTTGGAATGGTTGAATCGATAGAATCGCTTCAATAATCTTTTAAACCCTAACAATATTCAAATATATTTCTTTTACAAATTGCATATACATTCACATAAATTTAAAAAAAGCAATGATCTCAATAAATTAAAATTGTCGAAAAAGCATCGACTTACCATGGACAATTGCAAGAAATCTAGAAACAAAAGAGAATAACGGGTTCCAATTAAACACTGTAAAGAGGAATTCCCAACCTTTCTATCATTCCTCGTCCAAAAAAAGAAAAACAAAGTCGCGTCACGATGGCTTGGGAAGAGTCCACCGGTGTTTGTATAACGACAACTTCCCTAACTTTTTGTCTGACGGCGTGCATCATCCCGACAAAGGCGCCCGACCTTGACCCTCGAGAATCGGTTAAAGTCGTAGGCATCGAAATCGAGGGCGTTTTGTGCTTCGATTGGTCGCGGGGACCCATCAATCTTTGAAGAGGATGTCAAGCTTGTTGTGATTTGAAGTCGTGGAGCTAATTAGGGTTTCAAAGTCGATTTAGGGTTTGAAGTTTGATTTCGAGGTGTGGACGTGGGTGATAATGAGTTAGCGTGAATTTCAGTGAGAACTTGATGCGGCGATTATTATGTTAGCGCCAAAGTGGGAGATTTGAGATTAGACACGAGAAAGTGATTGGAGATGAAGAAACGGTTGAAGGATATGAGAGAGAGAAGGATATGAGAGAACAAGAAGGGTAAGAAAAGATTTGGGAAATATCTCGTCGTTAAGTATTACACCGATGTAGGATTTTCTCAAAATTTACAATTATGCCACGGATTTATTTTTACATCGGTTCGTTAAAACCGATTTAAACTCGATGTAAATTCTATTTTTTGTAGTAGTGTTACATCGGTTCTATATAAGAACCGATGTAAAGTTCTTATTTAATTTACAATTATGCCCGGTGTTTATTTACATCGGTTCATTGGTGAACCGATGTACACACCGATGTAAAAGCTCTGTTTTGTAGTAGTGTATACGGTCCCAGGTGCATTGCGTGTCTCATCTAGTTACATTAATATTAAAATATATATGCCCAAATATGAATATGATATTGGGTCCCACAAGTTCAATTTGGGGTTGAAATTTGTTAAGTTTGAAATTGAGGAAACTTCTTGGTTGAAGATGATGAGTAGATAAAAATGGAATTCATAAATGAGGTTGGAGTAGCTGCGTAAGTAACAAGATTAGCCAATGAAATCGAAATACGTCCAAATATTTGTTAATAGCGAGGAGATATTTCATGCCACCCACTTGGACAATGGACATGCTTGCACTATGAACAATTCGATTTATACATATTAATGTACGATGTCATAATTATGGAATAATAATACTATCATGTGTAATAATCCAAAGATTCAATGTAATATATTTATCCTTTAATTGTCAGTTGCTTTCCTTTTCCTTTTTCTCATCAAGATCCAAAATCCCCAAAAATAACATGAAAGGACAAAAAGGTGTACCTTCTTCTAGCCTAATTTCAGTCATCATTTAACCTTACTTCTAGTAGCAACCCAATTTAGTAACAATAATTAACTAGAGAAAATTAAGGAATGGTCCTAATTAAGTAAGTTATTTTATTAAATATCCAAGTATATACTATTGAAAAATGTTAAGGGCCCTTAGATCCCACAAATTTCAGTAAATTTTCCAAGTTTATATTATATTCTTGCAGCTCCTACTCTCATATTTACAACATTAATAGATTTTTCTCAAAATGATTCCATTTTCCAATTCAAGAATTCCAAACCCTAACTATAAATACCTCTCATGCCAACTCCAAACTAACTAAAAAATTATTATCAATATTTCATTTTCTTTTAATTTAGGCCCTTCAACAATGGATGCACCCCAGAAGAACTTGTGATCAACAAGAAGAAACAAAGCAAAGGCCGAAGAAAGATAGAAATCAAGAAAATAGAAGACAAAAGCAGCCGGCAGGTAACGTTCTCCAAACGTCGGGCTGGGCTATTCAAGAAAGCCCGCGAGCTTTCCGTGCTGTGTGGGGCTGAAATAGCCATTGTTGTGCTCTCTCGGAAGGAGAAAGTGTTCACATCCGGGCACCCGGCGTCGATTATGTCGTCGATCGTTTCACACGGTTCACAGTGTGAGCATGATCATGAAGAAGGAAGAAATTCTAATATTAATTGTGAAAGGGATTTGTTTTGGTGGAATAAAGATGTGGATAAAATGGGATTGGAAGAGCTTCAAGAGTTTATGGGTGCATTGGAGGAATTGAAGGAAATGGTGAAGAAGAAAGTTGATGATGAAGAGGTGAAGAATAAATCTTGCCATGGTGGCTAAAATTAATATTGAATTTTCTCATGTTTTATTTATTCCTTTTTTTTTGTATTCTTTTATGCAAATTAAAATTGAATTTAAAGATTTATTAGAGTTTGGACTTGGAAGTCATGTTTTTTTTTCATTACCTATTGTTTTACGTATTGATATTTTCTGAATTTCGAATTGTCATAATAATTATTGATTTTGAATGATTATGCTTGTGATTTTAATAAATCAAATTTATCTTTATTTTTGGATGTATAAATTATAGTAGAGATATTTTGATCGGGAAGGAGCCAATGAGGGGCTGGCGCGACTCTCCCCACATTCACTTCAAATTATATTTATAATTAAAATAATTTGTGTATGTTAAATTATTAAATGTTAAAAACTCCCCCCCCCCCAAAAAAAAGACTCTTTATTTATCAATTATAAGAAATAATAAAACCCACTGCCCTAATCTTCATGCTCTACCCCAGCCCTTTATTTTTATTTATAAACAAATTAAATAAACAAAAAAATGGATCAACCTTGTACTCCAGTGGTTGAGACGCGTGTTAAAAAAGCGAATGACCCGGATTCGATCCTATATGAGTGTGTATGTTCCCTCCCCATGTTCCCCCAAGACCCAATTGTACTCAAAAAAAAAAAAAGGCGAATTGACTTTTGGTTCCATGAGAACTAGAGTTTAGGTTTTACGATTACTTTTAGTCCCAAAAAATTAAATGGCATGTGGTTCTCTTCGTTTGTTATTTAACAAATTAAATAAGATTAAAATTGCAAACAAAATTTTTATATGACAAAGAATAATTTTATTACGAGACCAAAATCGAAACAATTGAAATTTCATAGGATCAAAGGTGAATTTAGCTTACTATATACATATATGCTATTTTTCTTTAAAATTGGTCTTTCTTTTCCCCCTTTTCTCACTAGTACAAAATTGACCATTTGCATCGGTTGTAAATGACTTTAAGCATCAGTTCCAAAGGCGATGCATATGAAGGCGATGCTTATAGTCACATGTATAGGCATCGGTTTCAACTGATGCCTAAAGTAAAAAAATAAAAATATTATATGTATCGGCTATTAATTAACAAGTGATGCCTAAAATGTTTGTATTATTTTCAAATTTGCCACCGCCCACTTTATGCATCGTTTATCATTGGGAAGCGATGCATATTGGGCGATTTTTTATGGTCTTTTATGTACTAGTGTCTATTTGCATTAAAGAAATAGAAAACAGACTCAATTGCAGTACTTCGCGTACCACTGGTACCAATTATATTATTCAGCCAACTCAACATATCCTATTATCCAAAAAAAAAAAAAAAAAAAAAAAAACATATCCTATATATGAGATTTGGACAAATAAAAGAAAAATTTAGAGGGTTAGAGATCATGATTAGAGAAGTCAATACGGTCGGCCAGTCCCGACGGGCTAAGACTAAAAGTGATGAAGTTATGAGGATTTTGGCCCTATAGGGCCAATAAGTTTGGATTAGGGCTGGTCCAATATAAATATATATACATATATATGATTTTTTTTTTCTTTCTGATGAAAGAAATTCATATCCTTATAAGTTTAATGTTCCTAGCCAAATCAAATACTAATATAACATAATCTAATAAATATTAAGTGATAATATATGAGATTTCTTCTAAATAATTTTATGAATTAATAAATAATATCAACACTCTAATATTCTAACAATGAAATCATGGATCATAATATCATAACCTTCATCTTTATTAATAATATTTACTAAGATTAAATGATAATTGATACATGTGATAAAATACTAGATTTGGTAGTGTTATGATTAAGATAAAGTCATAAAATACAAAAGATTTACTGAGAAGAAAAGCTCTAAGGCCTGGCCAAGCCCTAGTCGTACCCGCCCGAGAGACAATTAGGGCAAGGCCCAAAGCCCTCATGTTACAAGAGCACACAACAAGATTTTTTTTTTTACCTACAGAAAAATCTGTAGCTAAAATTAAAATAACTGTAAGGTGTAGGTAAAAATCATTGTAGGTAAATATATACCAATAAAGCCTAAAACTGTTGGTAATTTACCTACATTATTTATGTCGATAAATTTAAAACTGTAGGTACTTGGTCAGTATAGTTTGGGAAAAAAGAAAAAAATTTATTTTATAGCTGTAAGATTTAGTGATAAAATAGTTTATGCCGGTAAATTGAAATTTTTTTGTAGTGACATCTGAAATATATGCCCAACCATCAAATTTTTTAAGGCCGGGTTAGAATTTAGAGCCGGCCTTAAAGCGGGCCATTATTGACATTTCTAATCACGATAGATAATTGGATCATAGTTGGCAGACGAATGGATTACTTGAGTTTAGCCCCATGATGGATTATTGGCCTTTGTGAATTTTCTTCCATTCAATTAACAAATTATCAGGCCTTCGGCCTTTCACTTCAAAGATAAGACTGTACAACAAGTGGGTTCATAATTAGTGAAATGTAAAATTCCAACAAAGTACATGAAGATTGAAGGCCGAAATATTCTGCCCAATTTTTTTTGTTTTTTTTTTGTTTTATTATATCGAAATTCTGGTAATTGAATACTTGCGAGAATCGCTTGGTAGTCTAGTGGAAAAACGTTTTTAAAACCCAGGCATGTGCTTATATTCGATTCCCACATCTCTCACCTCTCTGGATTTGTACTAAAAATAAATTATTTTCATTTAATAAATCAAATCCAAAGGGAAGATTCATATTCTTATCAGAATTTTTAACTTTCAACCCTACAATTAAAACTTGTTTACACACATTACACTATGAACATGCAATCATACTCTATCCAATTAATTTGACTACCTATAAAACCAAAAGAGCTTAATTAATTCTCTCTCTTATTACAGGAAAACAAATTCTTTTGCATAAAAATAGAAAGTGGGTATGTAAAATTTATTTCCTTTTTTAACACCACAAAATTAGAGCTTCAAACACATGAAATCTTATGACTGAAATCTAATGAAAAGTAGGCACAATTTATTTACTTTTTTTATAAAATATTTTAACGAAAGTATGGTCAAGCTCCCTACTTTAGAATTTACATCAAAAGGACCTACAATAATTTATATCATTAAGGGAGTAATTATTTTATTTATTATTTTGATTGCTACAGAATAATAATCCTAGGCACTGCATTCTGGAGGAAAGCCCTGAGGAAATCTGTGTATGTCAGTGCAATAGTTATAAATCATGTAATTTTTTTGAACCCATTTCAGTTTCTCCTCACTAATGGGATCCAATCTCTGTGACATCCATGGCTTGTTATTGGGCTCTGCATTGAAATGTCTGTATGAAGCAGTAAAAGGGGCCTGAGTCCAATCAGTCTTGATAAGCCCACCTCTTGTGGCCCATTGATCTGCATTCCAGATGCTGGAGTATAGCTTCATGGGCTGGTTTTTGGGGAATTGGACTCCAATTTTCTCCAAGTTCTTGAATTCTCTGATTGGTGTGTTGTCCACTGAAAAGCTACAAAGGGAAAAGAGTTTGTGTTTCAGTAATTAAGATTCATAGTAAAGTACTATGAATTTATGTAAAAGGGATTTAGCTAGCCAAATTTGAGTACAAAAGACGATATTAGGAGAGGGGACACATACACATTCATATGGGATCAAATCTGGGTCAGTCACTTTACAATACAAGTTTCTACTATTGGAGCACAAGATTGACCCCATGAATAAAAATACATGTTGGTTACTTGTATTTCATGTAATTTATAAAAGTTTTTTTTAACCTTAATTTATAAAAGGTTAGAACTTCAACTTTACCATTTGAGCCGAAACTTAGGGTTACATGTATCTTCATCATGGAGAAAATTGAAATTCTGATACCAAATTAGGTTAAATTACACTTTTTGGTACTGTAACCACAGAAGGGTCGGCAAAATTAATCCTGTAAAAATCATATTTTCAACAAAAGAAACCTATAGTTACATAAAAAAAAAAAAACTTGCGGTTTGAGTTTTTTTTCATAAAAAATAAACATTTTGCGGAAAATGCCACATGACTTCCAATAGACTATTGATTTAATAATTTCCGGCCGGTGATTTTTTATTGCATTTTTCTTTTTATATAAAAAAAGACAGATTATCCGAAGTTATTTTACCCACTTTTCTAAAAATTACCGTCAAATTCTGACTAGTTACTTTCTGTGTTTTTCTTTCGATTAGTCCTTACCAAGTCATACTAATAACTTGGACTAATGTACTCAAGTCTTGGGGCTGTTCACGTTTCAATTAGTGTTAAACAATTTTCTAAAGGACAATTACAAAAACTACCATGAGGTTTAGCCTAATTAAAAAGACTACCTATCTTTAAAAATTACAATTAACTCCTTAAAATGCTACAAAAGCCTATTTGAGGTTTATATTTACTTAAAAAAATACCTCATCTTGAGCTGCAATTTGTAAAATGAAAATAAATTTCAAGAAGGTATTTGTAATTTTTTAAAAGATAACTTAAGTTTTTTTCTTCTAATTAAGTTAAACCTCAGGATTATTTTTGTAATTAACAATTTTCTAAAATGAGAGATCTCATATAGAGAAGTGGAAATCAAAACTTACACAATAGTTTGTGGGTTCCATAAGACTGAAAATGAGTGAAAATCAGCAGTGGGATCAAACCACAAGTGAAATTGCTGCTCTCTTTCACCTTTGCCTTGAGTATACACATTTGTGTGAACAGTATAAGGCTCACCACTTAAATTCCCCAAAAATTCAAAGTCTATTTCATCATGATTTTCCCCTTCTGATGACAACTACAGAAAAACACAAACAAATAAAACATTAATTAATAAGTTAAATCTAACCCATGATTATCATTTCTACCAGGATAATTACAAAAAAAGAAAAGAAAAAAAAAATCTTGAGGTTTTGATATTTATAAAACAAACTTTTTTAAAGGAAATTCAAAATTACAAACCTCTTCCATGTTTTATTCTGTCTTACATTTACTTCAAACACCCCATATATTTATGTAAATATTACAATTATCCCCAAAATATATGACGGACTCAAACTTCAGGAATTTTTGTAATTTTGAAACTCTCTAAATATTTTTATCAAATCCCAAAACTCATTTTTTTTTTTTGGTAATTATCCCTTTCCACAAAGAACAAGAAACAGAACAAGAAATCAGTAAAACATTTAGGAAAATAGAACATTACATAATAAGCAGTGACAGTTCCAGCAGAATTTCCAGGGACAAGCTTGATCTGCATGTCAATTTTCCCAAACAAATATTCATTTTTTGATTGGAAACCCGATCCGGAATACTTGTCAAGAGACAGGGTCAGAAGTTCTCCATTGTTGACGATTTTACCCCTGCCATCACCCCAAGTGATATCAAAATCTTGGAGAAAATTACTCCCAGAAACCATCATTGAAGAGGTTAGAAACAAGGTTGTAAGTATTAATAGAAATAAAACATTTCTTGAATACACAAAAGGGACCATCTTTTTTTTTTCCAGGTTCTCTCTGTTTCCTCTTGTTTTCTTATGTAACCGATCAGCAAGATGATGGCTTTAATATATAAATATAACAATATAAGTGTGCATGAGAAGATGGCGGATACATAAATGGACAAAAAAAAAAAGGTAAATAGATTTTTCGGTCATGTAATTTGAACTATTTGGAATTTTAGTCGTCTAAGTAGTCACTTTTAGATTTTGGTCCAACATCTTTTAAAAACTCGGACATGTAGTCCAATTTTGACTGGAATTATGTAATTATACCGTAATTGCTAAGGGACCGATGGGTCTTCGTGTCAAGAAAATTATGAATTTTGGTGATTTGGAAAAAAAAGAGATTTTAATATTTTGATGCAATTTTCGCCAAATCACCATGCAAAATCTCAAACTTTTTTGACATGTTTATACATAACCGATTATAGTCGACAATTTCCGATAAAATTACATAATTTTAGTCAAAATATGATTGAAATTTAAGATGACTACTTAGATAATTAAATATCAAAATAGTCCAAGTTATAGGGCAAATGAAATTATTTTCCAAAAAATAATATGGGGTTTTGGGTTTTTTTTTTTTTTTTTTTGGTTTTTTGAGGATGGTTTTGAGTTTTATTAGAAAACTGACATTTGGAAGTCTGGGGATAATTAGTAGAAGCATAATTGTGAACAGCTAGCTATGGATCGAATAGACATATATATATATATATGTATATATATGTAAACGGTTGATCCTATCAATTTTTTTTGGCCTGAGTCGAAATTTTAAATTGGGCCCTTTTTTCTATACAAACTTAAAGACAACATAAAACAAAAATTAAAGAATAATGTGCAATATATAATATAATTATATTATAGTTAAAATAATATGACATCCATGTTTAACTATAAAAAACAATAATTTAAATACAACTTGTTTTAGCTGCAAAAATATTAATCACATTAGTATAATCAAGTCGGTTTATAAAAATTGTGATCAGAAAATTTGTGTAATGACTTTTAAATTTCTTGTCTTATCAATTTGAGTTATTTTAAATTTAGGGCCTTAAAAAATTAAATGTGATAATTTAAAAGATATATATTGTGGACAGCATGATTTGAACACGTGACACTTTTCAAAATTTCAAGAGTGGCAAGAATTCAACCGCTACAATAAATTTACTCTTATTGTCATATTTTATATATACTATATATAAAATATAAAAAAATTGGACTCCTAAATTTCAAATTAAAAAAGTCGGGCCTAGAGTCGGCCTACTCCTTGGACTACAACAAGAAGCGGCACTGTGTGTGTTTGTGTGTGAATCCAATTCACCATTGATGAAATTGTTTTAAAGCTCTGAATATATGTTAGCTGATAGACAAGAAGAGTAAAGGGTCTCGGAATTCAAAAATGTTGTAAGTTTCTACCGACTGGATTTTTCGGTTCCATATTTGGACTATTGCAATTGCAGTTATCTTTTGTTGGTGATACAGACAGGAGTAATAAAGAATGTGATAAAATATATATACTGTTGATTACAAAAATATCCTTGATGTACCTTTCAGATTTGGGTTAATTACAGAAAAATCCAGCTAAATTTCAAAATTAAAAAGTAACTATGAGGTTTAAGGATTAAACTAAAACTAATGGAATTGTGTAAAATTGATAATGCCTTTGGCGAAATTCCCCCAAAAAAAAACTGAAGAAAAAAAAAGGAAGTGGCCGGATAAAATTACTCGATATTTAGGATATTTTCTGTACGTAATTTATGGAAAACCATATGGATGAAAATTGTTTTTCTTCGTAACAGGAGAGGGGATATTTATAAGATCTTGAGGAGGGTGCATGTAGTACCATGTACAATGTTAAGTAATTTGTGGGAAATTTGTGAAGAGTACTGCAGGGGCATTTTGACTTTTTAGGTCAATTTTTTGATGGCATCATCAAATTCCATTAGGTTAACAATCAACTGGAGTAAAATGTTAGACGATATCAATCCTTAGATGTACAACTTGTAATTTTAAAATTTAGTTGTGTTTTTATAAGGTTAGAAATCGCTGACGCTAATAGTCGAGACAAATGACCACCACCTAGCGCCTAAGCGGGCTCTGGGCCGCCCAGAATTGTACTCTTGTTTGTTTTTTTTCCCTAATTTGACCGACTTTTGGCCGTCTAGATTGCCTAAGCTTGCCAGGCGGGCGCCCAGCCTCGATTTTTGCCCGAAATGATTTTCTTACCAATTTGGGAAAAATTGGTTCGGCCTAGAGCGCCCTAAAGACCTGCAGGCGGCCGCCAGGTCGATTTTCAACTGATTTTTTGTAATTATCCAAAACCACAGTGGTATTTTTGTAATTTTTTGTAATAAAAATATCAATAAAAGATAAATATGTTCATTAATAAAGATGATGTTACGTAATGTGTTTGAATTTTTGGACAGTATCTATATAACATGAAATACACATAATTGATCAGGTACATTATTTTCCACACGTTGACCGATTAATGTCAATAGAGTTGCAATACCATTAATACAGATCAACTGTAAATATATATTAAAAAGGTAATAAGGAATCTAAATTGCACATAAATGCTCTCAATGAAGTGATTGTGAAAACAAAAGTCAAAAACTTGCGATTGAGTTCATATTGATGTTCTGAAAGTTTCTACTTAATGTGATGTTTCCTTTAATAGAATGATCGTTCATGTCCAAATGTACGTACGCACAGTTTTGTAAGAAAACTAAAAAATCAGTGATTACAAATTAAATCATTATTACTCATGAGATACTGTAATTAGAAAAGAGTATATTTTGGAATGTAAATTAAATAGGGACTGGGGCTTTTAGATGACTTGCATAGTGGGGCGTGTAAAAGCAGAAGCGGACAAGCGGTGTAATGCGGCTGTTTGTGTATCATGTTTACTAAGTATTCCACGTGCGATGCACGGACAATATATTAACGAAAAAAATACTGATTTTTTTGAATCTTTTATTTCAATATACAATTAAAAGATTAGACCAAAGACAAAAATTTGACTATATATGAATTAATCATGAGAATCTTTAACATTAGTCAAATTAATGAATGTAAAACACTTGGGATTATAAATGATAAAAAACGTGGAAAACGATAATTCCCTATAATATATAATTATGTGTTGTTCTCTGAAAAATAAAATATTATTTATCTAGGATTTTCACACACACACACACACATATATATGTGTGTGTGTGAGTAACAAAAATGGTAGAAAAATTATAAATAAAAATATCAAATCATTTGTGATATTATATAGAGGAGAAATGAACGACGGATATCGTAGAAAATTAGTATTTCAAATTAAAAACATATCAAAATAAAAATAAATTAATTTTCCAAAAGAAAATAAAAATAAATCTAACATCTTAACAATTGACAAAACTAATTTATTAGATTTGAACCATTAAATAACTATATGGGCTAATAAATCCATAAAAAAATATGGACACATTTCTTCTTTTATACTGGACACAAAGTCATTTGAACTGATAAGAAGGTAATTTTTTATTACTTCTTTAAGTTTATATTATTGATTTGAAGCATAGACAACACTTTTCCTATGTGGTAATTATGGTAAGGAAAAATTAAGCTAGTATGATTGAAAAAACTATGTTATAGTGTCTAAAGAAGCAATCAATTTTGTTGTGATTTGATGCCTCAGTAACTTACATTTTTATTGTTTGCATATTGAAAAAATATAATTATGGTCTAAATCTTTTGTATAAATAGGGGTGGGTAGTTGACCTTTGTTCTCATTTAAGGTAATAAGGGTAGTATTCTGCATAATTTGGGAAATTATAAATGAAGTTAAGAATTATGTGTTTGCATGTTTATGGTTAAGGTCTGATATTTTTCTTTTTATTAGTTCATAATAATATTGAAGTTAGAAATGAAGTTACAAATCATGTGTTTGGAAATTTTATGCATGAATTGTTTGATTTTAGGGTACATTATATTATAATTTTAGCCCAGAAATTAGATATAAAGTGATTGGTCCACTAATTATTGGGCCTTTGGTTTATTTCATTGTTTGAAAAGTTACTGTTGACCTTTCAACATTTAGGTTATTTTATTCAAAAAATATTATATAATTTTTAATATATACAAAGAAACTTAATGTTATTAATTAACAATTTAATTACCTGCACTATATTTATGGTGTATAATTGCTTCATCTAACCCAAAGGGGTTGCCTGCAGAAATAAAAAATAAAAACATGACAAAATAATATATATTGTTACACATCTTTCATGACATATATACATAATATAACCAAATAATTGTTAAAGATTTTCTCAAAAAAAAAAATTGTTAAAGATATCTAATACCATTTTTTGATATTAGACGAATGAGATATTTTTGATATTCGTAAAACCTTGAAAAAGACATTTTCGAAGCTATCGACAATGGAAATCAATATTTTCTACATAATAATTATAAGAATAAACAAATTATATTTAAAAAAATAATATGAAAATATCATTACTGAATTGAATTAATTATCATATTATCGAATTAAAAGCATAACAAATCAACCGTGATGATTAGTAATTTCCAAAATGCATGAATAAGATACTCAAAAAAATATTATATATTGGACATTGAAAATTATGCTATATATTAAATTTAGCCCAAAATTGAAACAAATAATATAAAAATTGACCAAATAAAGTTGTATTAAGTATGATATTGAACATTAAAAGCATTGGATATATATGGGCCTAAATGGTGCTTATCCAAATCTATAAATAACTCATGAATAAAAAAACTGAAAAATACAAAATAATAAAACTTTCAGGATTGAAAGCTATTTTAAAAATATATACTTATATAGTTATATATACAATCCAACACAACGAAAATAGGACATTACATGTGTATGGGCCTTCTAATCAAGCCCAATAATTTTTCGTTTTAGTAAAGCCCGGGACCGATTTTTTATTTATGAAAGACCATTTAATGGTAAAATAAATTAAAAAAAAACATAAATTAAACAAAGCTACAAATGAAAAACTCTAGATAAACATCAAGCCCCGCATTTTTGACATTCTATCTCACATTTTTCCGCCATGGAAGTATGTTTTCTTTAATTAGTTTTGAATGTAAATCTTGTGTATTTGATACTTGAGCACAAATATTTTCGGAGAAGTTTTATATCGATGCCCATTTTTGGTTTTCATATCCAAAAATTTCGAGTTCTAAAATTATTTGCTTGATTCGTTATTTTTATTCTTCTAATATATGTATATCACTTGGTCAAGACGTACTATTTTTTTTTCTTGTTTGTTTTTCAAATTCAAAAAAAAAAAAGATCTGGAAGTTTCTGATGTGTATTGGGTTTTTCATACCATAAATTATATACGAAAAAATATTAAATAATGACATATATACTGATTTTGGGGTTTTCAAAACAAAAGATTTCAGATTTGGTATTTACAATCTTTCTAATAAAGATTATTATTTAATATAAATAATCAAATGTAATTATATATGACAAATGTACACACTAAATATAATTTAATCTCCAATAAAAATTAACTTTATAATGTATATATTAAGTTAGTCTCATACACAAGCACCAAAAATATAAAATACACAACCACTTACACACAGTCACACACGTGTAAAACACAAACCCAACACACACACACACATGAAGACAGACCCACCCTCACAAACCCACACAGAGATACACAAACATGTACAGATCCATACCCACGGGAACGCACGCGGAGTCTTACAACCCCCCCGATCTAATCATCTAAAGAGTTAAAATTTTAAGAAAATTGTAAAGAAGAAAAGAAGATGATGGAAATTGAAATGGTCGACCAAGAATTCAGGTAGGATTTTCGATTTTATTGTTTCTTTCTTGACTGTTTTTTCTTTCTTTCGGAAAACCGTTTGAGCCGGTCGGTTCCGGCCCACTCCGGTTTTCACCGGTTCTTTTGCTGCACAAATTCATTCGAATAATGTATAGATCCGATGGATCTCCTTTTTATTTCTGTAAAAATCCATTTTGAGAAAACTAAAGACTGGATCTGAACACATCTTATAGATTTAGGGTTTTTATGTGACAAAAAAATTAGATTTTAGAGTTTAGGGTGTTTTTCTCGATAAAAACATCAGATCTCGTAGTGTATTTCGGTATTTAGAGTATTTTGCTATCAAAAAAATTCAGAACTATAATTTTCTATCGGGGCTGGCTTTATTTTGATGTTTAGGGAATTTCTGCAAAAGAAATCGAATATATAATTTATCTAGTAGTTCTTTTTCTATTTTAATTTCAGGGGTTTTTTGGATAAAATTTCGGATATGCATATATGTATACTCACACATTTCTAACAGATTTGTTTTAGTTTGGTGTTTAGAGCATTCTCAAAATGAAAATTTCTGATCTAAATTTTTTTAATATTTTATATGTTTGTGTAATTTTTATACTTTCCTTTTAATTCTATTGAGTTTAAAACCCAGTTTAATTCAATGTGTCCAGTATGATATATTTACAATGTTCTTGGTAAGTAGTTAATATCCGTATCCAACGGATACATATATAAAAATATATAAACTGATAAGTAGTTAATAGAAACGGATCTCCTTGTAGAATAGATTGAAAATTGTCAATTTGTTGGTGATTGATTGTATAATGAAGTCCCTGAAAAAAAAAGAACAAAAAAGGGTTAAATAAAAAAATAGAAAATCATCAATTATACTGTGAAATATATTGTAAGAACATATTTAAAACAATTGTAACAACACACCTCTGCTACATAAAAAATGCATTGTAAAATAAAAATAGTTGACTTGTCTCACAGATCTTCATTTTTCTCAATAGATCTTTACGGATCTATAATTTTTCATTCGATTCATGTGTATTTTGACCAATATTTTTAATTGTTCTGTTAAAAATTGCAAATTGATTTTGGATGAAAATTATTATGATATAAGTACTTGGATGGGATTTTAAGTTATATCTCGAAATTATTTATGCTGTTCATTCTTGTGGCACTGTAGGAATGTCCACGGATGTATAACTATGTTAGAATTTATATTAATTTTTGATTTGTCAACTATTAGCACAAGAAAAATTACTTCTGTGTAAGCTTGTTTGAAAGCATGAATTTAAGTCGCCAAAGATTTTACTTGATATATGGGTTGGATATTTTCTCTGCATGTGTTCTTGGGTTGGATGTCTTTTAGAAGCTAAATATAATTTGAGTAGTTCTTTGACATAATCTCTAGAGGTCCGATTCTCGATGAAATGATTACTTCTTTAATTGCAGATTCTTTTGCTTCTCAAATTCTTTAATTATATGATATAATTTATTCATGAATTTACTATTGCAGTAAAGATGCCAACATGATAGCCTATAATGGACCCTTTGCAGATAAGTATTTTCTTGCTTTCTGAAAATTCATTTTCTGTATGTTATGGTCATTAGAAATGCATTTTAAGATTTATCTGTTCTTAATAATGTTTTTTATAGAAATGAAAAATGGGTCAATATTATAGTCAGAAAGACAGAAAGAATATGGATATGACAATGAAAGAGAATCAAAGCAGTCAGTAAGATTTTGAACTTACTTGATTTTTTGTTTCCCTTTTTCTAGTTTGAAACTAAAATTTTTAAATCTATATTTTGCTTAAATTTTGTTATAGACGCATCTTATAGAAAGAACTAATCTATTTGGTGTTGGCATAGATAAAAATATGAATCTAAGCATTTAGAATTGACCATTCAAATTTTCAAATCAGGTATGTTTTATCATTCTTTATAGAACAATACAACATTATTTAATAAATAATGTGACCTTTTGATGAGACACTGTTGATCTTGTGCCTGTTCGAGGTGACTGTAGAAAAGTATGATCTTCATATAAGTGAAGAATGCATATGATTCTCCTGCAAAACTGATTGGAAAAAGAGAGAGATCAAAACAGGATTGAAAACATATACATAAAAATACAATACAAATAAAATGAGAATAAATTCAGTTTAGTGTGTCTTTATTACAAAATTAAAATTTCAATATATAAAGCATATAGGGCATTAATAGCTCATGAAATTTTCATATAATCTAATAGACAGTTTTAGTGTCTTTAATACAAAAAGAAAGCAAGATATTAATATATTTATATTAGACTCACCACTTACACAGATAGGTCATCCATAGTAAGAACATGCGTCTCCATTATGAAAAATGCATTCTAAGCTAAAAAAATAGTCGAATTGCCTCCATGTGCAGGTACACTACATAGATGAAGTTGACGAAGTTTCAACATCAACCTGCAATTGGTTGGAATTGATGTTTCTAACAAAATGGATTAAAAGGCCATTCTTACATCAGTATTGATGTATTTTGTTTGAATTTCCAGCTCAATGTTTCTTGATTCTTTTTCTATTGCTTATGGTGGACGTGTTTTGGTGAGGTGAATCAGTGAATGGTTCTTCTACACTTCTATTTATATTACTCACAACATCAAATTTCAAGAATGGCTTTTTTTTTGCTGCCCAATACAACTTGCATTTAATTTGAAATTTGAAATTTGAAGTATTAT
This sequence comes from Rehmannia glutinosa, assembly GCA_016081115.2. Classification (NCBI taxonomy): domain Eukaryota; kingdom Viridiplantae; phylum Streptophyta; class Magnoliopsida; order Lamiales; family Orobanchaceae; genus Rehmannia; species Rehmannia glutinosa. The sequence goes on along the minus strand of CM071931.1, from coordinate 7,800,160 downwards.
TATATATATTTTGAGCTGCCCAACAACTTAACTTTTCCCACTTCCTATGCCAAACTGCTAATTACGAAGAGTCACCTAGAAATTTGAAAAAGTAGCATTTACACCTAGAAATTTGAAAAAAGTAGCATTTAAAAATTAACAGAAGCCTGCATTTAAAAGCATATTACAAATCATGATTATTAAAAGCACTTTCCACAATTGGCTGGCATTTTTGGCGGGATTTTGCCATATTTGGCAACTATCTTGCTTTTATATATATATAGATACGTTACAACTTAAAAGTTGAAGCTGGGAAAACAGATGAATTTCACTTTGCCCCCTTCATTATATTTTAGAAATATTTTATATGAGACCGTCTTATGACTTAATTTCATGAGACGGGTCATATAAAATACAAAGATAAAATCTTGAGTCAGACCGTCTAACGGGCCTAAATTCATTAGACGAAGCCCCAACAACCCAAATACATACATGCCCAAGCGCACATTGATATTTTTGTAATATTTTAGGGTGGTTACATTTTTGTACGTAGTTCCTTAAAAATATTAGTTTTTCATCTGAAAAGTATAATAGTTATCTTAAAAAGTATTAGCAGTTCAGATGAAAAATATTTAGTAGTTCCCGGAAAAGTATTAATAGTTTTTCTGAAACATATTAGTAGTTCCCACTAAAAAGTATTAATAGTCGTCATTGATAAGTATTAGTAGTTCATTTGAAAAGTATATAGCACTCTGTAATGTATTAGTAGTTCTCCTGAAATATATTAATTTTAGTATTAGTAAGTTCCCTGAAAAATATTAGTAAGTTCCCTGAAAAATATTAGTTTTTCCCCTAAAAAATATTAGTAGTCATTCTGTAATGTATTAGTAGTTCTCCGAAATATATTAATTTTAGGTATTAGTAGGTTCCTTGAAATATATTAGTTTTTTCCATGAAAAGTATTAGTAGTTTATCCGAGAATTATTGAGAGTCCCGTAATAATCGACAAGATTGAGCAAAAAATGCATTCTATGAATATAATTTGCAAATTAATAACAATCAATATAGAAATTGTGAGTTTATCTAGTTTGCCGCAAGAACAAACATAACATTTTTTTCCCTAAACAATAAAACTATGCAATTAATTGAATTGACTTTTACGATTACTTACAGGAAAATTACGATAAAACCCATGAGGATAAGTTGAAAACCACTTGTACACATTACTGTCTCAAAACGATATTCTATCTATTGTGCAGATGGATGGGATATGCATTTGGATTTTATTAGTAGTGATAAAATACCCAATTATTAGTAGCAACATATACTATGATAAATATTGAGTGGTAGCAGAATTGGCTTATGCAGAAGTCTTCGCCAGATATGTAGGTTTCACACTTGTAGAAGAAGAAAATTTGTGCAATTCTTGTGTTTTTTGCTTTTCTAGGTTGGATCGGTTGATAGTGTGTACGGATCGGGGATCGAGTTGTTGGGTTCCGTCTAACATGACATTAGATCGCTAGATCAGTATGACAAGAGACTAGCTCAAACCCAAAATATATGGGCATTTTTCCCTTAACAAAGCCTAGTTTGGTTTTGGCACCAAGGGCAATTATCATAGAACGTTTCCAAGGTAAGTAATTGTTACCATCGAGCTGATTCGTAACAAGGATCAGGCTTGGGTGATTGGATCTATGTAATTGGAGCGGATCTTCCTCCTTTACTGCAAGTTACGTTGATTGGCATATGCCATGATAATTTCTTCAGAAAACCTTTGGTAAATTCTGCTTCAGCTTTGAACGATTCCCATGATAATTGGTTTTAGGATCAAACTTCACTTGGTGGCCTTGGGCTCTCCAAAACGCCCCCGTATTGAGTACGCTTCTTGATGTGGGTCATACCAAGTCCCCACGAATTTAACATGGTATCAAAGTAGACCACATGCTCGGGCGAGATGTGCTATCGATATGACGATGGAGCATGGAGGATCATTAATGAATTGATGTTGAAGGAATCACAAGTGAGGGGGATATGTTGAAATATGTTAATTGTGAGTTCCCATATTGATTAAGTAAAGAAAAAGAACCTTGTTTATGTTAAATTGGGGAGACTTTGTATGGTCCCACACATAAAGTGTACCCGATATGAGAGAGCTCAAACCCACCAAGTGAGGTTCCATCCCAAAACCAATTAGTAATTGGAAGAGTAGCTCACAATTAATCAATGTGAGACAACTTACAAGAACATATCTCAATAGTTTATAAGCCAAGTGAGCTACTCCTCCTATCACCAATTGGTTTTAGGATGTAACATCACTTGGTGGCAGATCCTCCCTTTCATATTGGTACACTTTATATTTCATGTGGGGACCGCATCAATTTTCCACCTCATTTAATACTTTATGGGTTTGGATTTGATTGGAACTTTATTTACATATACGATTCGTCTCATTGACGACAAACCTAATGAGTCTGTCTCATATAAGTTTTTGTATATTTTTTATGTCTGGGAGTAGCAATATATATGTTGAGTTTGGATAGGATCTGCCCGAAGAACATAAGACTAAACCTAGACCCAACTCAAATCCAAATACAATGGTACACCAATTAGACTCACTTGACCCTTTTCTATAATTTAAATTAGAGATAATTACAAAAATAAAGAATATAATACAATTAATATATCCTAACATTTCTCTTCTATTCTTCATATTTGAAATCGCTGCATAATAGTTTCATTACTAGCTAATATTTTGAAATATATAGTTTTCAATGTATGTTACCAAACAATCATTCAATAACCCATCTCCCAAACATACACCTAAAAAAGAAAAAATATTAAACAATGTATGCAATAGTTATAATTTTAAAAAAATAATTACATTAAATGATCTCCAAGAGTTTTGAGAATTAGGTAGAGGCAAAAGAAGGAACTTTGATAAACTCATACTCATAAGTCATAATTGTAGTAAAATTGATGTCGAAAACAATGAGATTCTTTTTCAAAATATGGGGAAAATGCTTGCTAAACCCTCAAGTTGTATACCTTGATACAAACAAGTAAACGAAATAAAAGTTATAATAAATTACTAGCTAATTCTTTTTTAGATTACCCCCTCCGTCTTACAATTATTTTCATCATTTTCATATTTTCTATAGTGTACAACACAAGAACTGGGAATCGTTGGTTATTTTGAAATGAGAATATAATGGTTAATAAATTAATAATCCAATAGGCATATAATGACACTAAAAAAAGAAAACTTCCAACAAACCCTCATGAGCTTGAATCAACCAAGCCCCCTTGTTTAATTTCACTGCTAGTCGTTTCTTATTTTATGCATTTCTTCAGGGTTACAAGTGAAATGACCTAAATACCTTTGATTGTTTTTGAAAATTGAGGGGGTGACTCCCTTGACCCCAAGGTGGCCTCGTGCCTGGTCAAAGGGCTAATTGTAATTTTGAAATCTAACTGATTTTTTTTAATTACGATCAACCTCAGGGATAGTTTTTGTATTTAAACTATATCAATAATATTTTTGTAATTCTATGAAATATTAAAGATAACTTAGCTAACTCTATGAAATACATTATGAAACATAATTCAGGTACATTATATAATGCCAGACTTCGAACCTATTAATGTAATTAGAGTTGCAATTGTGCCATTAATAGTGTTAATACACATCAAGTGTAAATGAATATTAAAAAGGCAATAAAGAATCTAACATGCACATAAATGCTCTCAATGAAGTGACTGTGGAAAAAAAAAAGAAAAAACTATCGAGTTCATATTGATGTTTTGTAAGTGACCACCAGCCCATTTGGCTGAGTGGTATCACTCCCTCCAATGTGTGGAAGGTCGGGGGTTATCCAGGTGAAGTGTGTGTGCGAACTCAAAAAAAACAACTAATATTGATGCTCGGTAATTTTTTGTTAGTGTGACGTTTCTCTTAAAAAAATGACCATTTATGTTCAAATATATACAGTTTTGTAGGAAAACTCAAAAAAGTCAGTGATTACAGATCATTACTACTGAGATACTGTAATTAGAAAAGAGTATATTTTGGAATGTAAATTAAATAGGGACTGGGGTTAATGTTTAGATGATTTTCAGGGGTGGGCCGTGTAAAAGAAGAAGTGGACTAGCGGTGTGTATCAGGTGATTCAGGTTATACGTTACAACTTAAAAGTTGAAGCTGGGAAATAGGTGAATTTCACTTTACCACCTTGATTATATCTTTTGCCTCCTCAAATTAAAAAAGGATAATTACAAAAACTACCCCTAAAATTTGGGTTAATTCCAAAAAATCCCATAGGTTTTTTAAATTTACAAAAAACCCTGTAAGGTTCGATTTTGTATTACACTTTACGCATTTCATTGCAAAAACATTGCAAAGATTTCCCTTATATTTATAAAAATATTGCAATTGCCTCATTACAATTCCCTTGTAGAATTTGCCTTCTAAAGAGTTTCACCCATTCTTAAATTATATTTGTCTTGAATACAAAAGTTAACGTTATTGACAAAAGTCTTGTTTGCACATAATCAACATTGAAAGGGGATATTGTTGTATATATTTCTCGATAGTGGGTAATGGAGTATGTTTATGAAAAACGAAATCAATTTGTATAGGCTAGCACATCTTAAAGATGCTTTCTTTAAGGTATTAATTCCTCCCGCTATGGTGTAAATGGTTCTCAAGGAATTAACCTCCAGGATACAAAACCTATTTCACAAAAATTCCAAAATTACACTTCTCTTAATTTTTCAGAGCATAAATCACAAGTTGTAGTTAAAAATACAATAGTAGAAAGTTGGAAAGAAATAAATCTCGTAGGAATTTATGGAATAGTTTTTCCATCTCTTTTCCATCTTTTTTTCTTTTCTCTATAGAATAACTTGAAGTTATTTATAGACTTTCAAGGGTTACATTTGATCGCGTCCCATCTCAACGGATGGAAGTTATTCATCCAAAGGTTGCATCTATTCATTACAATCCTTTCCAATGGATGCCTTCACATGAAAAGACACACCTTTTCATCTCATAATATTTATTTTCCATATTATTTATTCCTTTCCTCCTTTCATATATTATATAAAACATAATATATAATATGCATAAATGAATGTCTAGCTAAATGATGCTATGACATGTGATTAATAAATGCAATACACTATATTATATGTAAATATACAACAATCCCCACTAATTTACATATAATATATAAAAATAAATACAATTTGTTTTACAAGTGAATACCCATAAAGTGGGACGAGCCTTTAACTTTATGGTTGAATATGTAACACTAGGAAAACATATTCTCACTATGTACGATTCATGCTCCTTTTTATTCTTGGCAAACACCATTATAATGGGCCTTGTCTTTGAATCCTGGTTTTCACAAGACTCAGGATTTTACCGAATAAACCATAAGCGGCCTCTCACTTTCTACTTGCATAGGTAGACTTATCAAAATGTCCATAACACATTCCACGATTGCCATAAGTCTATTAAGGATTTTAAATCCAACCTACTCTTGTTATGGTAAGCAAAGTGCATAGATCGATACAAGACTTTGAAAATAGTGTCACCCCACTATTTTAAGATATGCACTTGAAATGTATCCAGGTTCCATTTCACCAATGTCTAATATTGAATTGCCTTTTTAACTCTCATACATAAGGTGACAAATGCGTGACTTGTACCTTAAGATAGAGTTGGTTTCAATCAAGACATTATTTTAATTCCAGAAGAGTCTCATATCTCTCATGATCTTTGTGATCCTTTCACCGGATATCGCCGGATAAGGATTTTGTTAGTGGATCAACTAACATATGACGTAAAGAGGAGATACTCGATTATAATCTTCCCTATCTTAATCATTCTTCGATATGATTATACTTCATAGCAATATGTCGGCTATGGATTAATATTTTCTCTTTGTATTATAGATAACAACTTAATTATCTCAATACAAAGTAATATGACCCTTTTTAGGATTTATACAAGGAATCTTTCTAAGAAATATTCCAAGCCATACAATATATTTACTCGCAAAGAAACATTGTTATATACTCATATTAAAGTAGAATTTAAAGCAACACAAGTATGTCTCTTTCAAAAGTCCAAATGACTATAAGACCTCCAATAATGAACAATCAACCACTAGTTGACTTAGAAGTCAATCATATTAGTTGCTTTCAATTTACATCACTATAATATTTTCAAGAGTAAACTTTAGTAAAAACAATTTTCTACTTTGCTACTTTTAAAGTACAAATTCTCTAGTTGAACAATATTATGAGCCATCTCCAATTTAACTGTATAAAAATTAAAGTACAAAATCGAACTAGGCTCAAAATCTAATTTTAATTTAGTTCAAAAACCCAGATTTGGACTTAAAATGAAAATTATTCATAAAGTTCAACTTAGCCCAGTAATCAACAAATTATTGTTTAAACACATAAAAGTCCCAAAACAAGTTTAAACTTAAATAGGCCACACAGGAAAATCCAAAAATAAAGTTATACTATAATCAAACCCGTAAATTTTTTGAAATAGCACACCGGCCCTAAATACAAAACAAATTGGACATAAAAGCCATCTTCTCAAATAATGAGATTCCAGTCACCATTTTCTCCATTAAGCCAACAACCCATCATGGTCCAAAGCCCAACACAGGGCATTTTTTACCGGGAACAATAGCAGCAGACGGTCGACCTCGCACAGTCGTGACGAGCGCGAATCCCGTCATGATCTGTTTCAAGCCGCCGCCTCAATCCGCTGCCTTGCGTCCGCCGCCATCGACCACATCACCGTCTGCGTCGCCCAATCTATTGGCTTGCGCCGCCGCGCCTGTGATTCAAGCGTCAAGCGGAGTGCCAGATTTTATTCTGATTTTGTGGGTTGTGATTTCAATTTTTTTTCTCTTTAATGATCAAACGAACTTTTAAAACCATAAAGTACGTACTATGAAAATTAGAGAAAATTCTCACTTAGAAAGAATTCCATATATGTTATCAAACAACAGAAGGAACCAGAACACCATTATCTTAAGTTTCCCAAGAATTACTGTATTGCTCAAGGCTAAAACTGTAGAACCGACTCATAAGGCAATTTTATAAACTAAACTTATGAGTTATGAGAATTAGAATCCAAAATTGAAACTCCAAAACATATCACTAATTAATCAATCATGGCATTAACTGACTACATCCGAAAAATTCAGTAATATCTACTGTAATTATAGATCAAATAAATACGATTCTCAATTAATTCAACTAAACATAAATATTTTAAAGCGTACCAGAATCCATCCACAAATAATTCTGAATAATCGGATATATGATCTCCAAGTGATCGGTTCTGTCCTTTTCTTTTGCCACACATTCCTGTTGTCTCCACCAACTTTTGCTTTCACGCTTTTCCGATAACAAACTCCATTGTAGGATAAATTTAATACCTTAAAATTGTTGTATATATTTTCGATAGTGGGTAATGGAGTATGTTTATGAAAAACGAAATCAATTTGATAAAGCTAGACATCTTAAAGATCTTTCTTTAAGGTATTAATTCCTCCCACTATGGTGTAAACGGTTCTCAAGGAATTAACCTCCAGGGATACAAAACCTATTTCACAAAAATTCCAAGATGACACTTCTTAATTTTTCGGAGCATAAATCACAAGTTGTAGTTAAAAATACAATAGTAGAAAGTTGGAAAGAAATAAATCTCGTAGGAATTTATGGAATAGTTTTTCCATCTCTTTTCCATCTTTTTCTTATTTTCTCTATAGAATAACTTGAAGTTATTTATAGACTTTCAAGGGTTACGTTGAGCAGTCGCGTCCTTCTCAACGGATGGAAGTTATTCATCCAAAGGTTGCATCTATTCATTGCAATCCTTCCACGATGGATGCCTTCACATGAAAAAACACACCTTTTCATCTCATAATATTTATTTTCCATATTATTTATTTCTTTTCTCCTTTCATATATTATATAAAATATAATATATAATATACATAAATGAATGTCTAGCTAAATGATCTTTATGGCATGTGATGCACGATAAAATGCAATACTTTATATTATATGTAAATATACAACAAATATTTATAGTGGGAAAGCCCCATTTAACCTAAGTGTGTGTGGAGTACGAGTAGACTCTAGGTATAATCATCAGACTGAGAATAGGTCAACTGATTCCTTAATTAATTTAACATCAGCCAACATAATGACAGTGATTTGATGGGGCAAGTCAGATCTTCATGAACTTGACATTCAGTGGACCTTGAGATTGACTTCTAACACACATAATCCTCGTTATTCTGGTTGGACCACTTGAACTACTAACTAGGAATCCACCCGGGCAGGTCGGTGATCCATGGGTAAGTAGATGTTACCCAAGTGGGTAGTCCCAATTCCGCTTCGGATTGTGACGTGTGTGGCCCTATTTTGATTTTCTTTTTTGAAAAAAAAATACACGATACGTCATAGTGGAATCTCTTGGCAAGAAAATCACGGGGTTGAAGACAACCCACTTGGGTAGCATCAAACCCCCGTGATCCAGGATCCTCCTAATAAGGCTTAGAGGTGGAATCTAGGTAGGTTGTATTGTCCCGGTCAAGTCAGGATCCTAGACGTTTGCCTTAATTCATTGTTGCCAACCTCATATATATAGATAAAAAAAAAAAAAAAAAAAAAAAAAAAAAAAAAAAAACCTCATATATATAGATCAGGAAAGCTTATTTCGACAACTTGAGCAACTATCTTAGGTGGGTCCGTAGTCTGTGGTGAGCCACCGTTCAAGGGTCCACGTCACACGTACCATACACTAACACAAAATGGGACTTCCCATATTTGTCTAAAAATAATTTAAATTGTCTTATAATATCTTTTTCTACAAATTTCACCAAATACTTTTAAAGAACTTATAAGCTTAGCCAAACACCATTGGTTTTTGTAATGAACACACGAAAGAATTTATTTAATTTGTTTTTTCTGGCTATTGAGTTCTGTAACAATAAGAATCCTTAATTTCTGATTAAGTAGACAATGCTGAAAAGTCCAATTTTTAGTAATGAAATAACAATCTTTCCCATCACACACAAAATGAAAAACAAACGCAATAAATCCTTTTTTTAGTTTGTTTTCTCCTCTTCCTTTTTGTCACTAACCAATAAATCCCAAAAATAAGATCAACTAATGACATAAGTCTAACAAAATAACACATACAAAACTTTTCTGATATCTGACAATCCAAATTAAAAAAAAAAAAACAAACTCAAAATTTTCTAACAGATATTCAAATATTCTTGACTAATTTACCCTGCATTCACGACCAGGACCCCTAGGAAACCTCCATTTATCCCTACAATAATCATAAACCATATGTTTTCTTTGCAGTCTCTTCATATTCATCCTACTTCTCCTATCCAACTCCATTTTCAACACGTTTTTCGTCGAAAAATCATCGGCATTGCAAGAAGAAGTTCTTGTTTCTCTTGACCAAATACAGCCATCTGAAGAGTAATTTCTGTAAGAAGCAGTAAATGGAGCTAAAGTCCAGTTTGTCTTAACTCTGCCATGCTGTGTAGCCCAATCATCAGCATTCCAAAGACTTGAATATATTCTCATTGGCTGATCTTTTGGAAATGGAACGCCTAATTTTTCTGTGTTCTTGAATTCCCTTATTGGTATGTTGTCCACAAAGAAGCTGTAACAAAAATAAACAAATAAATGGTGTCGTTTTTTCTTTTACAATAGATTTTTTTTTTTTTTTTTTACGAAAATAATGGTTCAAAATCTACGAAGGTTAATTACAAAAAAACTCTAAAATCATTCAAAATTACTAGTAAACCTTGAATTTTGTTCTATTTTACAAACTACACCCTCAAATAGGGAGTTTTTTTTTTTTTTTGTAAGAAAATAAAAATTTCAAGAAAGATGTTTGTAAGGCTTAATTGCAAAATTGGTACCATAATTTTAGGACGGACTTTTATTTTTTCGCTTTCAAAATAGGATTTTGACTTAAAAAAATATCTGGTACATTAAAGACAGAAATCACAAACAACTCAGTTATTTGTCGGAACTTGATGACGTGGCGCGGCATCATTACCCCTAATTGGAGATTTTTAAATTTTTTGGTGGGATTATTGATGTCGATGCTGAATGGGTCGTAAAATACACATATGCGGCTTTTATGCAAAATGCATCCTAGTCAGCATCAATATCACTAATTTTATGGGAAATTTAAAATCCCCAATTAGGGTGATGATGTCCACCACATCATCAAATTCGGCTAATTTAAAAATTTCTGGCGATTATTGTCCCTACTGGCGGATTTTCTTATTTTGCAAAGCGAAAAAATAAAAGTCTTAAAATGCCATTGCCGTGAAGTTAGAAGACCATTGTTGCAATTAATCCGTGTTTGTAATACCACAAGGGGTATTAGTAATGTTGAAATGTAATAGGATTTCTTTTTTAATTAGGCTAAACCTCAGGATACATATACCTTACAAATATATACTTACATTATGTTTTTTGGATTCCAAACAATGGAATAGGTATGAAAATCTGCAGTTGGATCAAACCATAGGAAAAATTGCTGTTCTCTTTCACCCTTGCCCTGGCTGAACACATTTGTGTGGAGAGTGTATGGATTACCACTGGAATTTCCAAGAAACTCAAAATCTATCTCATCATGGAAGTCACCTTCGGATGAAATTTGAGACATCATCTAATAGTACAAATTGATTGGTTAGTTTCAAATTAGTCCCAAAGTTATTGCACACATATATATACATATAATTCTGTTTAATTACCCGACGAAATTCATCAAGATTTTCCTTTATTATTTTCTGTGTTCCATCTTATATTCCAACTATAAGAGTTATTGCAAAAACTTTTGTGTTTAGAAGAAGTGATTTATAGCAGCTCAAGTGAAAGTAATTGAAAATCAGAAGTTTGTAATATTTGCAAATTAGAAGTTGAGAATGTTTGGTGAAAAAGTTGTCGAAGAGCTTCTATGTGTTTGTAAAATCAAATTAGAAGCATAATCAGAAATATAATATACATATTTTCATTAAATGAAGCAGAATCATAAAAAGTTGACATTTGCAAACACTAATGTGTTCTTTTTCCAGCGAAAAGACGAGAAGCGCCTTTTTAGTGATCGCAAACACTCCCTCCCTACATTAGATAGATACCACATGTACGAGATGTCATCATTGTACATGTGGGTTTTATGTGATATATTGGAATTTGGAACACCGGATGAAACAAAGAACGAAATAAAAGATTCAGACTGTTGTTGTAATGAATCTTACATAATAAGTCGAACGGTGCCTGCAGAGTTGCCAGGGGACAAGCTTGATTTGCATGTCGATCTTTCCAAACAGGAACTGTTTCCTGGATTGGAAGCCGAGCGGATATTTTGTCGGCTTAAAGAGTAAGAAGCTCGCCACCGCCCAATATCCGAGCACGGTGTTCGCCACGAGATGATAAAATGCCGGTGAAATGTGCCATTTTCGATAGCCGCAGGTGGACTGATCAAGTTTTTATCCCTGTTAACATGAATGTCAGATGTCTAGAGTAATAAAACTCTATATTGCAATGGATGTGTGTAAATTTTGAATCTTGTGGTTTTTCATTGATTCCTACACTAACTAGACAAGATTCTTTACATATTGAATGAGTGGAGTTCAATACAATGTGTTTATGAAGGGTACGTACTCTCCTATAGATTAGGATATTTGGTCCTATAAGCTTCCCTATAAATGTTGGATTTACTTAAGTAATATAATCAAATGTGTGGCCAGGATTTTCGTGTAGTAGGGGGCCAACTAACATTTATATAAAATAAAATTAATACATCAATTCTAAAAATAAAACTATAAATAAATATCAATTTTGATAAAAAATTTTTTTGGTAAAGTCAATGTATTAATCCAATTATATTTTAATATTAAAAATAAATAATGAGAATACCATTACATCATATCATATATTTCCTTTCTATTCTTCATATTTCAAATCATTGCATAACAACTTCATAATATATCTTTTTATGTTTTTTACCCGAAACATTCCCTAAGAGATTGGGGATATATTAAGGTCATATCCTCAATCTATATATCTTTTTTATATTACCAAACAATCATTCAATAATAATGTTGAATTCTTTAATGGGAATTTGATAATGAACTATAAATCATTTCCAAATAGACACATAGAGGTACAAGAAATAATGCTAAAATTCGAGTTCAAGTTTATGGTGGAACAATAGAAAATGTACAAAATTTTGAGAAAGGGGAAAGAAATTATCAAGGCTCAAAGTTTTTTCAAGATTCACAAATTAATGGGAAGGGAAAAATAATACCGAATTGATGATATTTTGCCTTTTTCCCTATTTTTTTATTTTTTTAAGGTTATAAATTAAAATTACGAAAATACCCTTGCATTTTTTTCAAAATTTCAGGGGGGCCCAGTGCCCCCCTTGGCCCTAATGTGGCCTCACATCGAATATAATCATCCTTTCACAAACTCTATAGCGTTAACTAACTTTTGTTCTCTGCTTTTCATATTGAAATCTCGATTTTTTTTTTAAACAAGACATGTTATATCTAGAAATAAATGAAAATATGGATTATGATCGTAAACGATGGAGCGATATGATCCGTAAGCCGACCCCCACATAGTGGGATTAAGCGCTTAGTTTGTCGTTGTTGTTGTAATCATGATGGGAGTGTTTGCAAACATTTATGATTTTGGATGAGGCGATTTATTGCCGCAGTAAATGATCGCCGCAGAAATGACAAGTGTTTGAGAATCATAAGTTGATAGTGTTTGCAAATGTGTTCTGAAAATTGGTTAACTTAAGAGAGAATGTTTGGCGGATAAGTTATAAAGTGTTTTTATTTGTATATTAGAAGTCAAATCATAAGAAGAATTATAAATCTAAAGCACATATCCCTCTTTTAGATTTTGATCAAATGAAGTAGAATCAAAAACAAATATTGTAATTTGAAAACACTAAAAAGTGATATTTTCTCGCTAAAAATCGAGAATCACTTTTTTTTTTAATGTTGGCAAACAGTCCCTTAGTCTCGTTTATGACTTCTCTTATTCCACTATTGACACCCTTGATATCATTCTTGAATTTCTCTTTAAGTAGTCTAAGAATAAAAACATTGAAGAGTTGACCCACACAAATTTTGTGTGTTCAACAAGGTACTAAAATGATAAAATCAAATGGATTACAAGTTTACATTTCAAGAATAGAAGGCGAATCAACTTAATATTCGAGTTTCAACAATTCACAGAAAAAAATTGAAGCAGAGAACAAAAAATAGGGCTCATAATTTTTTTTTTTTTGCTTTTTTTTTGTTTTTTGTTTTTTTCATTTCAACATGACATATAGAAGAAAGCCTTGCAAAATGCACATAGATAATAAGGCAACTTGATCTCATACCTTGTTGTGCTTTCTTGGTAATTTCGAGCCGTGGAGATTGTTTGTGCAATAAATACATCCAACTGCATTGTATTATTAAAACAAAACTTAAAACATGAGTGAACAATAATGCATGTCAAAACATCACACACACACACACCAAGTGTATATATATCACGTAACGAAACGAAAAGGGACCTTGAAAACGAAGATGGCAGAAAAAACGATGAATGCCAAGTACGGAACGAGCTTATTGGAACGAGTCGGGTGGGAAATTCTCGGTCGCATAACGATTGATTTCTTCGGACACAACGGAAAGAAATGTGCAGCATTGTCCGTCAATGATCATTGACATATATATTTCTCATCAATATTCTTCATGTTTGTAAATTTCATCTGTTTGTCTTTCTATTGTTTTCAAATCCTTTTCCCCTTTGTTTTGTGTGTTGGGACATAAAGTAATAGCCATTCTTTTTCTCAATAATAAATTGATGGTCATCCATAAGTCTTGGATATTTTTGGTTGGATGATCTCTAATTATCTCTTAATTGGTACAGTCCACCAACCAGTAAATGAATTGTTAGTTAGAGGCTTTAACATTGAGACCCCTCATGACATTTAATTAAAAACTTGGGATAATTACAAAATACCCCCTGAGGTTTGGACTAATTACAAAAAACAATGCCATGGAAATGTAACATTGGGCTAAATAATGCTTAGAAAATATATAGTCCTAATTTTAAATAGTTATAAGGCCCAAATTCACCACATACGAATTGAAAGATTTAATTTGAATCCATTATGAAGAGATAATAAGAAAAAATGTACTATTAAACCTGCAAGTATGGAGTCAACTAAATTGAATAAAATGAATATATCACTGACTACAAACAAAAACAGAATTACCCTAACAGAACTATCTATTTAGCTAGCTAAAAAGAAATATTTTTCATAAATGCGCTCGAAGTCAATAATAAGAGTTTATCCTAGTTTTCATGAAATCTATTTATTCCCATACTTTTATTCCCATACTTAACAAACAAAACTGGATATTTACTATATTTATTTCTGAGGACAAATCAGTTAAAATTATAATTACACTAGCACACAGCTAAGATCTTTATAATGGAACATTCAAGAAGAAAAAATATCCCTAACACGAAAGAAAAGAACCCACGTACACACAAAAACACAAACATAATTTTCAGCAACAGAAAATTATGATTTAATAGCTTCCAAGAAAATTCAACTTTAAGAAAGATCATTAAAAGAACCCCTCTGTAACGCAAGACCCAAGAAAAAATATCCCCAAACGAAAAAAGAAAATAAAAGAATATAACCCACGAATACAGAAACCCATGCTCTCAACAGCAAAACAATAAGTCAATATTTTCCATAAACATTTTCTGTACTACTATATACAAATTCATAGTTTCAAAAATGTCCAACATCGTCAATCAATATATTTTCAATTATACTAAAATGTAAGATAAAAAAGGACCAAATTAAATCTGATACTAGGCAGAATTTGTGCAGTTTCCATTATCCATAGCAGTGCAGCCATCGTCTAAAGCTTGTATCAATCTTCTGATCTCCAGCTCCAAGGTTTCACAGTCTAATTCGTGTTCGCTCCCATTAATCATTGTTGGCGTTTGAAAATTAGGGCAACCACCGCTCGTAAAATGGTTCCCGAGATTGATATAATTCGGGGGCTCGGGATACATTGGAGAATCTGGAAAGTCAACACACCTCAATTCAGGTTGATGATCGAATGGAACGAAACTAACGTCATCAAACGGCTGAGAGTAATTCCAAGTTGTAGGTTCGTATGCGTCAAGGGAGTTCGACATAGGCAAGGCTGATTCATTTGCGCCAAAGGAGTTCGGCATTGGTGGTTCGTATGCGCTAAAGGAGTTTGGCATTGGATATTGGAGTTCGGCAATATTGGTATCCTGGTACGGAGGCTCGGTTTCGTTATTTGGATTTCGGGTTTCTTCCTGCTCAACTTCAACCACGTTAATGTTTGGATTTCGGGTTTCTTCCTGCTCAACCTCAACCACCACGTTATCATCATTTGATTTTCGTTTCCCAGCTCTTTGTTCCTTTGGTTCTTGTATACTTTGCAAATGACCCAATCATTCAGCTGCAAACAATAAGAATTGCTAATTATTGCCTTAACTAAATTTAAATCCCATCCATTTTTAAAATTTATGATATGATCAACAATTAACAAAAATGAGGAAAATAAAAGTTGTACATACCCTCATACTACTGTCTTCTGATGTTTGGACGGGGGCCGGTGGATTTTTCAGAGTGTACTCCTTCATAAACCAATCAGTCTTAATATCATGAGCAGTGTGTTTCCCCATGAAAAACACGAGAGACCTCTTATATCCAATTATTTTGTTGTTGTGTTTGATGGGCTCATTAGAACCAGTAGACTTCCAAAATCCATCTCCCGCAGTCCTATTTGGGCGAGAGCCATTTTTATACCTCTTGTCCGTGGGACTGAAGAAGTACCACTCATTCTCTTTGGCTGGCTTAAAGCTCTCTGCATGATTAAAAGAAAATAATTAAAGAAACGAAGCCATATATGCATGCACGTGAAACCATACAAAAAAATAACAAGGGGAGATTGAGGAGAAGAGGATTACGTACCAGTAAGATTATCGGGATTGAAATCATACAAGTTAACGATATGAATCCTGTTTGGGGAAGCGGCTCTTGTTTGATCTTCTTAATTAAATATTCAGATAAAAGCTCATAATCAGTGGGTTGAAATCTGTAACCCGGCGGAATCATGCTCGCAAAGTATTCATCAACACTCATCTCAGAGGGATTAGTTCTAGCCATCTGATCAGTATCCATGATTAATCCTGATTCTGATCCGAACAAGAAGCAAGAATTTAGAGAGGAGTGATAGAGTCGAACGACAAAAGTGAGAGAGAGGAGAAAAGAAGTGAGAAACAAGAAAATGTATTGATAGTGATAAGAGTCAAATTAGGTCTGTTTAAATATATATAGTTTGTTAAGATATTTAAGGAGAAATTGTAAAAAACTTATTTCAAAAATATGACGGTGGGAAAGTAATTTCTACCGCCCAGAATTATATAGTGTTTGATAAGTTCTATTCTTAATTTGTGTGTGTGTTTTTTTTTTTTAAAAAATCAGAATTGAATTCAATTTTAAATTTGATTATGGCATTTGTTAATTCATGTTTATTTCATAATAATTCATGTTTCATTGTTAATTTAAAATGGACTTTAGAATAAATCACTCTTACAAAGCGTCTATTCTAGAGAACTAAGAATTGGAGACTTTTTAAAAAGTTCATTCTAAAAAAGTCCATTTTTTAAATGGATTTTTCCATTAGTGCTTCCCAACAAGCACTAAGAACTTTTTATGACTACCTTTAAGAAAACCAAATTGATTTAAGGTTTATAACTTCTTGTGATTTATGGAAATGCATAATAATAATTTTTTGTTATTCATTTTTCTATTAAGTCATCATTCATTTTTAAAAGTTATTATCATATTTCCAGCTACTTAATTTCCATAACATAATTAAGATATGGCAAAAACTTGCGTGAGACGGTCTCACGGTTTAGATCCGTGAGACAGAGCCATTACACAAAGTTTTAAAGGTTTTTTTTTTTGATTTTATTTTTCTTAGGGTTTATATTTGTTTTTTGAGGGTTTATTTTGTTTCTTGGGTTTATTTTTAATTGATTTGGTTTTTAGGATTTATAGTTTTTTTTAGGGTTTTTTTTTATTTTTGGGTTTATTTTTGTTTTTCGGTTTATTCTCCATGATTCATGTTTTTAGGGTTTATTTTTGTTTCTTCATGGTTCATTATTATTTTTAAATTTATTTTCATGGTTCATGTTCTCAAGACGGAGCCAATAGGAGGTCCGTCTCACTGATTTAGATCCGTGAGACCGTCTCTCACAAGAGACTTACTCTTAAGATATATATATATGTGTGTATATGATTATATGTTGCAAGGGCCTTACCATGTGGCAGTGTGGACAAATCTAAGCCGTTACCATATTTAATCCAAAGGCCAATGTTTTTTCGAATATTTTTTTTTATATTGAACACAACCCATTTAAAGGCACAATGGACATTTTATACCTATTAACAAATGGCGTTTTATGGTAACCCCCATACCCCTCTTTTTTTTGGGATTTTATTTAATCTTTCCCGCTATTTTTGCAATCCTATTTTCACACAAAATCAAAAACCCCCTTTTTTTCGTCTCCTTCTTATTCATTATCCCAATCAAACGCCAATCCTTTTTTCTTCTTCTCTCTACCGCTCGAAAGTGCCCATGAGAAAACTTTCGTGTCGATCTCGATGCTTGGCAAGAATCTTTCGATATCAAAACCCAAAAACGTCATCGCTAAAATTGGTGAATGTCGATCATTTGGTTCGATTTTTTCAATTTTTGGTTTGTAGATTTTTGTGGAAATGATTTTTGCTTTATTTTTTTTTTCTTCCTTTTTATGTCCAAATCACGATGATGTTTTTTTGGTGTTTGGAGTTAGTTGCGATGAGGTAGAGCATGAATTTTGTTTTTATTATTTTGAATTTCCTAGGGTTTTGTTCTTCAACTTTTACTGCAGACCCGCTTTTTACTTGGGTTTATGGAATTATTTTTTTGTTCGTAATGTTGCGATTTAGTATAGACATTGTTTGTATAAAATTAGGCAAAAACGATGTATATTTAGTTGATGTATTGTGTAATGCTCTATGTTATTGAAAATGTGCTTTTGGTTCATTTTTTGGTGTACATTTACGTAAGCATGATATATCTTTTAGTTATTTTGGTATGTAGCTAAATCCTTTTGTGTAATTTTTGTCCAATGTCTGAATTAGAAAAAAAAAAGGATCTTTGGATATATGTATATAATGTTCCATGAATTCATAATGACAAATAATGTTTATATAATATTAAAGTTCCTACAATGCTAATTTTGTTTTTTATTTGTGAATTTATTTGGTGAATCACCCCCTGTTATATCCGGTGTAAAGGTTAATATGGATGATATATATTTTGTTACCTTTCGCATATAATTAAACAGAGTGTGGTGTTTTGCATAACCCCGCACAAAAAAAAAAAAGCCATGGATATATGTGTTGGTTCATTTTTACTATTGTTATAACGTCATGAATATGTGTTTTGATTCATCGATAAGTCTGGTAAATTGTATATAACGTCCATATAAATGGTATCTGAATAATGTTATTTTCGTATACATTTAGAATACATTCAGTGAACAGTTAGTTTAGTTGTGGTATTTGTATTGATACATTGTGCTTGATCCCCGCATTTTTTAATATAGTTAATGTATACAGTATAATATTTTCTTAAATGTTTCTCAATACAAGGTTCAATGGCAAGAGGAAACATGAAAATACATGCGTCCCCTCGCCGCATCTTGGTGATGTTAATCGAGGCCCAAGACCGCAAATCTATGTTGAAAGCTTCGATGCCCAAACCGAGGACTAGATCCGTGCCTAATGTTCTATCCGGCGCATTGGTTTGTCTCAACAATTTTTGACTAGAGTCAGAAGTGAAATGGACTTTTGCGAGTTTTTCGGGTATAATCATTGAAGAATTAGTTTTTAAATTGTATATTACTAATTGTTGGAGAATTTTCCGACCATAAATAAATTGTGTACTTTATCTACCTTTTATTTAGCATCAGAACCACATAAAATAGTTTTTATTTTAGTTTTTTTTTTCATGTATATTATAATTTGATCTTTTTCTTATAAATTATAATAGACATATTTAATTATTGAAAAATTTAAAAGAATATAAGAAATACACAATTTTGCATCATACTAAAAGTTTAATAGTTCAATTTTCTTCTATAACGACTTGTGTATATGTTTAGAACATATAGTTGAAGATTTTGAAACTGAATTTAAATTTGAAATTGATTTTATAAGAAATTTAAAGTATTCTCAATGTTATGATTAAAAAAAATATTTTCAGATTCTAAAAAATAAATTAGCTATAATAAACATCTCTCATATAATTAAACAAAAAGTTTTAAATAAATAATAAAACTATAGAAAAACATAAACTATTAATTTCTACATTGTGTTGAACTTTATAATGTTAAAATTTCTCATGTGAAGTCTTTATATATGCATATGACATACATTTAGAAAGCTCTTGAAATCTAGTTTAATGTGAAGCTAATATTTTTGAAAATTCAAAATAGTTTAAGAGTTATAGATGAAAGAATAAATACTTTTAAAGTGTAGAATATAAAATGACGCTTGTTTTATGATTGAACAAATAGAAGCTTAATAAATATCAAATTACTTAGTTATCCTAAAATACTATTATGTCCAATGGATATTTTTGTCCAATTAAAAATTTGAAGAAACATTCACACTTTTATGATAGTATAAATAAAATAAAATATATATATATATATATATATATATATATATATATATAGGGGAGGATTATATGGGACCCCCATATTATATGAGTACAAGGACCAAATCCAAACCACAAATCTGTTAATTTCAATGGTTGTGATTAAATCGATTAATGTTGATTAAATATGTGATAAAGTCAAAATGGGGCAAATCAGTCCACATAAAAATATGGGTGTTGGCTAAATCTATAAAATCCCATGAAAATAGGATGAGTTACTATCAACTTTGCAATCACAATCCACCAAATGTTATCCAAAAATCATCCCAACCATAATCATCCTCTCTATCGAGTCATTCAACGAAATTCTACTCTCACCGTACACGGATCGAAATTTGAGACTTGAAGCAAGAAAAAAATAAAAATGGATGACCACTATGAAGAATGCTTCAACATTAATGAATAACAAGGTAACCATTTGTCTCGTCTTTTATTGTTTATATTGTCGATTTTCTTGAATATAATTAAATTTTGATTCGCATTTTTTAAAACAATCATTTCGATTCATCATTCCATGTTTTTTTTAATGTTTACCCAGGATAGTTGCTTATGCATGTCTATAATGTTGCTTATCTATGCCTATGAATATGCTTAAAATTATGAACATACTTGCGAATATGTGAAACCAATCATGTTATGCCGAAAATTCATTTCTTCATCTCCGTTTTTTTTTCTTTAAAAATATATGCATACTATGATTGGAATATTGCTTATATGTGCTTAAATAGTTGCTCGCACGTATGAAAAATGTTGCTTACGTTTGTCTGTGTTTTAAACTCTCATTAATTGAACATTGTTTGATAAAAAGCAAATATACATAAACTGATATTATATGGTTTTTCCATTTATTCAATCATTATTTTTTCATCGTATCTAGATTGTATGTATTGAAATTTTTTGATTACGTCCCTAATTTTTCCAACCCAAGATTGCTTTGCTTAGTTATGGCTAGAATTTTGCCTACATGTGCATAATTATATGCTTATGTATATGCTAAATGTTGCTTAATTGTTTATTTTGCTTGAATCGATTGGGATTGCACATGTGCCGCATCATCGATTGAAATAACATCGGATTCATCTCGAATCGGATACCGAATATGACGAAATATGACTCCAAAAGAAGGAATGAATTTTGATAATGTCGACAATGAAATACAATTCTACAAAAATTGTGGTCATGCTTATTCTTGTATGTATTCTCGCTTATTTGTGATTGTTGTAATGCTTTTCAAATAAATAGTTTAACATTCGTACAAATTTTAGTTATCATGATCTATATATTCAATTGCTTATTTGTGTGTAAAGTATTTCTTGTGAAAGGATGTTATGGTACTTACAAAGCAATTGAGTTTGCAATATCAAAAAACCATGAAAACATTTGCTTACAAAGCAATTGAATTTTGCTTACAAAGCAATTGAATTATGCTTACAATATCTTAAAACCATGAGAATAATTTCTTACAAAGCAATTGAATTTTGCTTACAAGGCAATTGAATTCGCTTACAAAACAATGAATTCTACTTGCAAAATCTAAAAACCATGAAAATAAATATGGCACTAACTAGAAAACATTCTTATATCAACTACGAATGTACATCAAAACCAACCTATAAAAACTACAATAATCAATATTTTTGATCAAAAAGTATGAAACAACAACGTTTTCTTGTGATCCTAACTCATTTTGGCAAACTCCTTCGCCCGTCCCAAAACCAACTCTCTTTTGCCATTTCTAGCAGAAAATCTATAAAAAAAGACTCTAGTCAGTTATATAAAGCATTCATAAGCATACAATCATTTATGAGTATAACAACAACCAAGCATAAGCATAATATAACACATACATAAGCATAATCGAAAAACATATATAAGCAAAATTGTTTACAACAATAAGTCGATAACATCAATAAGCAATCCCCAGGACTTAGAAAAAACATGACAATACTCATTACCCCCATGCTTGAGAGCATAATATAAAAAACATATATAAGCATAGTACAAAACACATTTAAACATAATTATCAACAACAATAAGCAGTTTAAACCCTGATTAAGTAATCTCCCAGATTATGAAAAAACATGGTGTTCCTGATTACCCCTGTCTGCCAAACTTTGTTTTTGCAACTAGTAAACTCAATAAAAAAAAAAACCACAACAGATCCTAAGTGTTTGGACATACTTGAACAAAAACATGATCAATTTAAACTTCGATTCCCAAAATTTTCATCGTGTTGTACCAAAATTAAAACCGAAAACACAATATTTTACATCGACTAAAAAACAAATAATTTTATCAATATATGAACTTACCCAAAAACACAATATTTTACACTGCCTAGAAGAACAAACGTGATCCCTTTCGGAAATTGTCACCGCCTCGAAATCTCCTGTTGAGTTTGGGGTTTTTCACAGAAATGGGGTTTTTTCACGGGGTTTTCTCTTCTTGTATTGTTTTTCACGATATCCGTGGGGATGGAGTTTCTTCCGTGTGTAGATGGAGATGGGTTTTGAGAGGAGATGGAGATGGAGATGGGTTTTTGTGAGGAGATAAAGATGATTTTTCACGTGAAGATGGAGATGATTCTTCTTTCTTTATTGAAGATGGAGATGCGATTTCGGCCGAGGAGACAATTTGTTTTTACTATGGAGTTTGAGACTTTTCAATTACCCAAAAGAAAAGATTTTGAAGATAATCATGTGAAAACCCGTTCCTTAATTGTAGCAATGTGAAAAGTCACTACCAAAAATAACTTCCCCTAATAAGCGATATAAGTTGGATTTACCAAAAAGTCCTTTTTTCAAATAAATTAACTATTAAAAGTGATAAAAACTTTTAATCTAGACCGTTTAAAAATTAAATCAACGCTTTAGATTTGGTCTCACTTACTCACATAAGTTATGTGAACTCATTGGATCCAAACCCTATATATATATATATATATATAATAAATATAAATAATAATATATAGATAGATATAGATTTGGTAAATGAGAACCATGTCCTTTGGATAAACATTATGTTCCAGTTGTAGAAACTTGTGTTGTCAGGCGATCATTAATCCGAGTTCAATCCCATATGGGTGTATTTTCCTCTCTCCTACTATCCCACATTGTACTAAACAATAAAAAAAGAAACTATATCCACTCTCAACTTTTTTTTTTTGAGGAGTCTCTCAACAATTTATTGTTTGGCTTTGACTTATGAGTCGTATTCCCAAAAACAGATATTTAAAAACAAAAATTTGAGGATCAATCTTGTGCTCTAGTGGTTGAGACATGTGTTGTAAGGGTGAAGACCCAAGTTCGATCCTATACGAGTGCCCCTCCCCAATTTCCCCCATTGTACTAAAAAAAAAAAAAGAAAGAACAAAAATTTGGCGAAGACAGCCTAGAAATCGCGCATGGACGCGGCAAGAGAACGACATGCCCCAAATTTATGAACCATTTTGTAACAAAATATTTCCCATACCAAAAACGGCTCTCCTTTTGAACCATTCAAAAATCCAAACCGCGTATACAAGATTTGTACATTTGGTAGCCATCCTTTTTTTTTTTTTTTTTTTTTATCAACAATCTGTATCCAGCTAACAATCTAGAGACGCACTTAAAAGTTAGAACAAAATAATCTTAACGTCAGTTTCCTCTGTCCTTCCATCAGACCAAAATCTATACATTCTCACGCCTATAAAATCCCCACCATGACTCCCAATTCTCAGCATCACATTTCACATACAAATATTTTCTCACTACAATTACATGATGGCTGCAAATTCTTCTATAGTAGCATTCTTGATATGCAGCTCAAACTTGTCCCTGGAAACTCTGCTGGCTCTGTCACTGCCTATTATGTGAGTTTTTCAGCTTTCATTTTTTCTAAATTTCCAGGATTTTTTTAATAACAATCTAACTATTGGCCTGTTTTGTTCTACTGCAGTTATCTTCACAAGGGCCAACACATGATGAGATAGATTTTTGAGTTCTTGGGGAATTTAAGTGGTGACCCTTATATTTTACACACTAATGTGTTCAGCCAGGGAAAGTGTAACAGAGAACAGCAATTTTATCTCTGGTTCGATCCAACTTCAGAGGATCATGTAAGTACCATTTCCATAACTTCACCATTTTCAATCTAACATATCATGGAAAAAAGAAATTCAGGGTTAATTACAAAAACTGTCAATGAGGTTTAGCTTAATTACAAAAAATCCATTTATCTCATAAATAATATATAATCATATACGTTTTCTCATAAATTTTATACGATTCTTTTATTTCATTACTACCTTTTTGTTTTTAGTGTGTAATGTTTTAAAAGAAATCTGAAAAATCTGTTGTCCGGGTAATTTATGAGCCGAGTTCTTCATGGCTTGAACAAAAGTAGTCTAAAACAAGCATGCAAATGGTATAGCAGCAAAAACAAAGGGATTTAGCAGCAAAAAAAACATACAGAATACAAGTAAATCTGAACACAATCCAACACACATACAATAAAACATCGAAAAAAACCAAGAGCATTATTTGACATCGAAATCGTATACAAATGAAAAGCAACTTCAGAAGTCATTAAGCAACAAATGCAATCCAACTGACAATGAGAGTGTCATGACTAAACAAGTTTCTGTACGTGTGAATGTACACGAGATCATTCATTTCTGACAAACAACAAAGGAATTTC
The DNA here is from genome assembly GCA_016081115.2 of Rehmannia glutinosa. Taxonomy (NCBI): domain Eukaryota; kingdom Viridiplantae; phylum Streptophyta; class Magnoliopsida; order Lamiales; family Orobanchaceae; genus Rehmannia; species Rehmannia glutinosa. Next base: position 7,775,587 of record CM071931.1, on the reverse strand, counting down.
ATTGGTCCTAGCAGTGCAATATTCATCTGTAATGTTTATCAAACTGGTCACCGTCCGAGCCTCAACTCTTACCAGGATGGAAGAATCTAACGGCTGTGGATAAGATCATGTGACGGTCCTCCCATCATTAAGAGGCAGGGTTTTATCTAAGGACCTTAGCAAATCAATAATTTCCGGTTCATTTGTATCAGAATTTTCGGTTTCATAATCCACGACCTCATTTGGTTTTGGATTTCTTGCTCCTCAACTTCCTCCATGTTATCATCTGCTTCTTGTACAGCTTGCAAAGGACACAATCGTCCTACTGCAACAGTAAGGATGATATCAAAGCCACATTCTTACCAATTAATTCTATGGAAGAAATAGACACTAGTACAAAAAAGACCATATAATCTCCAAAATAGGCATCAGTTTAAGTGAAAAACTGATGCCTTAAGAAGGGCGGTGGCAATTTTGAAAATAAAATAATTTCTTTAAGCATCTGTTAACCATATTAAAAGCCGATGCCTATAAAATCTTTTACAATTTAAAATTAAATTAAAAATATTAAGTATCAATTTTTAATATACAACTGATACATTTAACTCGGCTTTAAGCATCATTTGTTTAACAACAAACGATACCAAAAAGTTTAAAATTTTGTCGACAATCTTAGTATAAATCCAGAGAGCCAGGTGCAGTAGGGTTTTTTGCTTCGTTAGCTTCAACCTTACTTTATCGCCGTCCCACCTCGCACCCCGCCGTCGCTATCATCTTCGTCGTCGCCAACGCCGCCGCCGCCGTGCCTCGCTGACAGCCCGTCTCTACCGCATTGAGAAATTTATGAATTAGTAGGCTTGTACTTTTGATATTCAAACTACTGGCTTGTTCAAGTCGGGTGTTGCTCAGCAGTGGTATGATGAAATTGACAATCTTAGCCTTTCAACGCTAGAAGAAGAATCGGGCATAGAAGAAGAAAGCAGACACCAAGGTGATATGAGATAAGAATTGGAAAAACTTGATACTCTAGATGTCAAAACTTTGGATCCATAAATCAGACAGAACTGTGACCTGCCCTCCTGGATTGACAACAATTATGAGAAATTACGAGGAACAATATCCTTATGTGAGTACTTATGTTGCAGCAGAATATGTACTTCAAGTTCTGAAATTTATGTTACTCGGTATAAGCACTTTGACTCAGTTGAGCTGAATTGCAGCCTTGGCTTGCCATGCTAAAAGTTTATTTTGACATTTCTCGTCTGCTCCATTTGCTAGTAGAGCTTTAATTGATAAAAAAAAATGTTATCATTTTTCTTAATTTCTTAGTAGAGGTAAAATTATTTGTATGCCTTGATACAAACCATCTCGATGTCATAATGCTCTCCAGTGTTGAAACAAGTGATTGTTTTTACGAGCTTGCAAGCAATATGCTTAACTCGCTAATCATACTTGTTTATGAACTACTTCAGAATTCTAGCCTAATTTTGCCTAATCACTTTTGTCTATGCCATTTTATCTTGATTCATTAATATTGTTGAAACAGGGGAACAAGAAGCTTACTAGTGATTGGCTCCGAGTGATAGCCGAGAATGAGGGGACGAGGATTGATTAATTAAAAATAGAGTATAATCTTTTTAGTAGTGGATTTTGTTTCGTTAGACATCTATTCCCAATTTGTTACTCAGACGAAATATATTCTAGTTCTGGACTGGAAATGGAGTGAAACATTTTATTTAAAAGTTTTGACCATGATGTTGCTGAATTGAGTCCTCTAATTTATTGACTAAAAAATGTCAATAATTTTTAGGTTGGATTTTTATGTGTAGTCTGGATTTTATTTTGCAGGGAGGTCGGAAATTGGAGAAAAAAATGTATTTAAAAAAAAATAACAATAGGCATCGGTTGTTGTTATGAACTGATGCCCAAACTGACTTATGCATCGTTTGTTTTGGAAACCTGATGCTTTTGGTGAACATTATACATCAGTGTTTGCTTAGCAACCGATGCATATTGTTTACTTTAGGCATCGGTTGTGATTATAAGCATCGCCATTGGAACCGATGCTTAAAGTCGTTTACAACCGATGCAAATGGTCAATTTTGTACTAGTGAGAAAAAAAAAGGAAAACAACAAAGAACAATATAACATATTATCCACCTATATAACATATTATCCACCTATATTAATCTTAGACGAATGAATTGGTTTCTTAATATATAATTATTGTCACGCCCCAAACGCGACGCGACGCAGATCAATTACTTAAACAGAAATAATCCAACAGTCTAAACCAATGATACAAAACTCAAGTGAAATAGAGTCTAATGCAATGAATAAAATACACACAAGACGAGTTACATCTCAAGGTCCGACAATATCCAGGATGCAATCTGTCAAAATATCCGAAGTTAAACTTACAGTCCAAACTAAAACAGAATGAAGGAGTTCAACAATAACAAAAGCAAAAGAAAATATCGCTCGACATCAATGATTATAGGAACTAGTACGACAGGCGAGCACACGGATTCGTGGTAGGTTCGACGTCTTCGACGTACTCCTCATCTAAAGGTTAGAAAACGAGGGAGGGGATGAGACATAAATCTCAGTGGATGGAGTGATCGTGTGAGAGTGTGGCGATGTATATAGTTAATGCGAGAAAACGGTTGTATGAAAACGCGTGACGTATGATGCATGTTTTCACACATAGTCCACAAGCGTCGTGATAAATATATATTAAGTAATATACTTATACAATTTAAGAAATAGTTCGTGGTCACACAAGCACTATGATTCGGCAAGACAGTAGGATTGCGTCGAGTGTAACGCCAATCCTATGCAAACGATTAAAGGTTGCGTGCGACGGATTTGTAGTGCCAACCAATGCAATACAAGTAGCGGTAATGCACGGATTTGTCGCGCCAACCAATCATTCCAATTAACTCCGGAATCGCCTGGATCGCATAACGATTCCTTCGCTCTTCCTTGTAACTCCCCGCTCAAGATGGTCCAAGACTGTCACCTTATCGCTCCATAGGCAAAGAAAAATCCACATTGGAGCTTGCAAGGCTCGATTCGTCATAATCATGATTATACCTCAAGTACTACGACCCGCTTCCCTTGGACAAACTCCGTCCCTCGGTTATGGATTAGGAGATGGGGCCGAGAGTGGAATAGCGGCCGAGCTGCCCGATTCCATCCAGCACGTATCAATTCCAATCGTGAGCTCGACACATCAAGTTGACTCGAGGACAGAAAGTAAGTACACGTTCGGGTAGTCAACCAGGCAATGAGTATTATTGATTCGAGAAGAAGTTCGGAAAAGTTTTGAAAGGTGGAACATAAACAATTATGGCGTTGGTGGAGTTATTGGAAGAAGATAGTTATCGGGAGGATAAGCAATCTTCAATATTTTGAAATATTAGGTGGAACATAAGTCCAAGTTATAGATTTGAAATATTAGGTCAAGACGATCCGATAAGACAAGGGGTTTTTGAGAAAATAAAATATTTAATTCATTATTAAAGTCAGAGAGTTCAGGGCTGTTTCTTTTAAAATAAAAATAATTTGAGTTAGGTCCTTGTTAAAAAGAAAATTTACAATGAGCCCGTTTTGTAAAAATCACTACGTTTGGGGTTAAAAGTTAAATAAATAAATGTACCGGCCTTGAAAAATTATGAGGTTAGTTCCTAAATTCTCTAAATTGTTCAGAGATTCGGGTTTTTAAAGTTTGGAGGTCGAGGTTTTATAAAATTTTCACATTGGCCCCAAATTTGTTAAAATTATCATTTCGGCTCTAAGTTCAAAAATAATTGGAACTCACAAACCGGAAGGGATTTTAATGTGATTCCAGTTGTAAAATGTCACTAAGGTCAGTGGGATATTAGGACAAAAGCAGTTTTTAAAAGAAGCAAGTATGGGTCCCTTTAACTTTTGAAAATCTCATTTTTGTCCCATTTTGAAATAATTGCCTTTAAGGCTTTTAGGGTCCAATTATTATGAAATTTGAACCTTGGGTCCAAGATATAATTATGTTATAGTTAAATTAGTATTTCCAGGTGTATGGACTGCATAAGTCCTGAAAATTGTATTTTGGTCCTCAAGTTTAATCTTTTACAATTTGGTCCCTCAATTTTTATAAAATTACTTTCCAAGCTCTAACCACTTGGATTTTTTGGAATACACTTAAAATATATTATTTCCAGTCCCTTAAGAGTTAAAATTTCAAATTTTAAAATTAGGTCTGGTACAGTTTCGAAATTTGCAAAATAGCCCCTAAACTTCTAAAAATTTTACAATCTAGTCCTTTGGCTTTTAAGGGTTGATTTTATTTATCTAAAAACTCTTAAAACTTTATTAAAATGTCAAAATCTAATTTTTGAACCTGATTTCAGTCCCAAAATCGAAAATTACAGAGGGGTCCCTTAAGTTTTATTTACTTGCAATTAAGTTCACCAACTTTCTATTTTTGCATTTTAAGTCCAAAAATTGAAATTTAATCAATTATGCGCGACTTGTCCAGGTTATAGATCATTCAGAACATAGATTTCAAGAGTCACACACATACATATCCTTCTCATACAAAATTTCATCAAGTATAACAATAAAGTGTACATGTATGCCCTATTTTTCGATAAATCGCATTTTTTAGCAACACTTGAGAATTTTTCCAACTTGATACAAGAAAATAGCATGCAATAAATAATATATATCTCAAGTGCTCAAAATCAAAATACTACATGCATTTTTAAGTAAAACACCTAGAAGTTGAAAGGATTTTTTTCACCCACCTTAAAGATTGATTTGTTGGTGAAAAATGGAATAAATAACTCTTGATGAAGAAGTGACTTAGGTCAGCCCCTAAGTCAAGGAATATCAAAAAAAATATAGGAGTTAGAAAAGTAAGATTAAAAATTTAAGGAGAAGAAATAGATGGTGAGAAATTGAAAATACTACACTTACCTTGTGTAGTGAGTAAAGTGTGACTAGTAATGGCTTCAAAATGTAAGATTTTTGTCACCCTTAATAACAACCTCCACGGTCAACCCCTAAAACTCCAAAAATGAAAATGGAGTGTTAAAATTTGGAAAATAGAAAGAGAAGGAGAAAATGTACTAAAAATCCCATTTCTTACCTTATAGTCCAAAACTACACAATTCTTCTTCAAGATGACTTCAAGTCTCTTAATATCCTCAAATGATCTTCTAAGTATACCTCAAAATCAAAAATCAAACTTAAATTAGAAGGTGAAAGAGATGAGTTAGGTGATATCAAAAATGGATTGAAAAAGAAATTTTTCTTATCTTAGTATAGTGATGGTTGAATTTTTTGAAGGAGTATGAAGATGAATTATTGAAATTTTGGTTAAGTGTTTAAGAAGAAGAAGAAGAAATATGTAGAGAGAGGTAGGAGGTTTTTTTTTTTTTTTTTTTTTTTTTTTTGAGAGAGGTAAGAAAATCAAGGCTTGAAGTGATTTTGGTGAAGATGAATGAAATGAAATTTTGCCCATTTCTTACCTAAGTGGTCGTCCACTTTTGGGGGAGGAGACAAAATTTTTTGTCTTGTTTGGTTAGATGATAAGTTAGGGTAATAATTGAGGAAATTAGGGAGTAAAGTAATACTTATGCTACTATGTTAGGGACAATTGGCCAAAAGTCATGTTTTAGGGGGAATTTTTAAATTTGTCTTGTTTGACCAATTGGGTGGGTGAAATTTGTAAGATAATTCTAAGATGTTTGAATTAATGGTGTAGTAATACACAAGATGAATACATAAGGTGTATGTGTGCAAGAGTTGGGAGATATTTCTACCCTAAAAATTACATCATGGTCGTCCCCCTTAAGGGTATTTGTGGTAATTTCATATTTTTTTTTTTGTCCCAAATTTGATGATAATAGATGAATAATATCAATCTCCAAAATAATTAGTGATTTTTTTGATCACTTATAAGTCTCATGATCACTTATTCTAAATCAAATTCTTAATTTTATAAGGTATAAATCTCTAAAATAAATAGTCTCTTAAATTCTAAGGTGACTAATAGATACACAAATAATAATAATGATGATCGATCAAGTGATCATTAATGCGAAATAGAATTAATAAATAATTATGATGACAAGTAATAAATAAAATAATTTAAATGTAAAATATATTTATCATTAATATTTACCCGTCAAAGTGACGCGGCAAAATAGTCAAATTAATACAAGGACGATACGTGAAACAAGTACATGTTCGAATAAAAATCGAGGGCTTCACATTCTCCCCTTCCTTTCAAGAATTTGGTCCCCAAATTCTCTTCGGAATAGCTCTGGATATTGATTCCTCATGTCTTCTTCCATCTCCCATGTTGCGTCTTCGTCTCGGTTGTGGTTTCGACATACAACTTTAACCATCGGAATCTCTCTATTACGCAACTAACGATGTCGATGTCCAATGATCCGGATTGGTTCCGGTGTAAGATAAATTTTCCATCGGAGGAGGAGCATCACGAGTGATAATATCCTCGGGATCCTGGTTGATACTTTTTCAATCTCGTCACGTGGAATACATCGTGCATTCCCGCATCGTGTCGGGTAACTCGAGTCGGTAGGCCAACTTCCCGATCCTCCGCAAAATCTTGTAAGGTCCAATATATCTCGGACTTAGCTTGCCTCCTTTCTTTGGATTGATCAATCCTTTCCGTGGCAAGAGTCCGAGAAATACTTCATCTCCGACTTCAAATTCCAAGTCCTTTCTCCTCTTGTCCGCGTAACTCTTTTGGCGGCTCGAGTATCATGCGGATCCGTTCCTCGATCAACTTGACCTTCTCCATGGCCTCCCGAACTAAGTCGACCTTTGGAATTGATGGTGACTTTCGTTTCTCTTTTGGAGTCCATTGGTCATCAATCTCCCGGTGTAGTGGAGATCTACACTTTCGCCCGCAAGGCTTCGTAGGGTGCCATCCCAATTGTGGCCTCGATAGCATTTGTTATTATAGGTGAACTCGGCTAATGGTGAGTGCGAATCCCAACTTCCTTGAAATCCAACGTGCGTGCTCGCAAAGATATCTTCTAGGGTTTGAATCGTTCGCTCGACTAGCCATCGGTTTGTGGATGTCTTTGTTGTCTTGAAACTTAGCGAGGTACCCAATTCCTCATGTAAGAATTTCCAGAACTGGAGACAAACCTCGGGTCTCTATCTATCGATACTATGTCGTGGCACTCCATGCGGTCGAATGATCTCGGATATAAATTTGTGCGAAGTTTACGCGAAATTTGTCGATTTTCTTCATGGGTAAGAAGTGTGCGATTTCGCGAGTCGGTCTCACGACTACCCATATGGCGTCATCGCCTCCGGTCCTTGGTAGATACATCACGAAGTCCATCGTTATGTGTTCCCATTTCCACTGAATTCTCAACGGTTGTAATAAACCGGATGGTTGGTGTTCTCGCTTTTATTCGTTGACAAGTCAAACATCTCGCAACGAACTCGCTACCTGGTTCTTCATGTTTACCCACCAGTAATGTCGTTTCAAGTCTTTATACATCTTGTTTCCTCCAGGGTGTATAGTGTATTTCGAATGGTGTGCTTCTCGAGAGAATTTTGCTCCTAATCGCTTTCGTCACTTGGTACAATGACTCGATTTTGAAATCGATGATTCCATCTTCATGTACCGAGAATTCGATCTCTCTCCTTTAAGTATCTTTCTTTCGGTTTTTGAAGTTGTACATTTGTCCCCTTTCTTCGCTTAGATCTCGTTCGATAGATCGGGTTTAACCAATATGTTAGCACATGAATTTGAGTATTGGTTCTCGTCTGATTCAAGTGCTCAAATCTTCTAATGATTTCCACTCTCGAATCATTAGTCGGCTAAACTCGCCTTTTCGCTTTCAGGCGTCGCCTACTATGTTAGCTTTCCCGAGATGGTATTGAATATCAAAGTGATAGTCTTCTATTAACTCCATCTATCTCCGTGGCCTTAAATTGAGATCCTTCTAAGAGAATAGATACTTTGGCTCTTATGATCCGTGTAAACCGTGAATGTTGCTCCGTAGAGATAGTGCCTCCATTTCTTTAACACGAACACTATTGTTGTCAATTCCAAGTCTTGGGTTGGGTAATTGGCTTCATACGGCTTGAGTTTCCGTGATGCATAAGCAATGACCTTTCCTTCCCCGCATTTAGTCACGCTCCTAGTCCTTCCTTTGATGCATCATGTAGACGACAAAATTTTCATTCCTTTGGAAGGGCTAAGATCGAGCCGTAGTAAGTCGTTTCTTGACTCTTGAAACTAGCCTCACACTTGTCATTCCACTCAAACTTGACTTTGCTTTCCAGGTTAGTCGAGTGAGTGGTAAAACTATCTTAGAGAAATCCTGGATAAATCTTCGATAATATCCGGCTAGTCTAAGAAACTTGATCTCCGTTATAGACTCGGTTTGTTTCCATTCAACCACCGTCTGTACGCCTTCGATACTATAGGTACTTGATTAATTTGTGTCTCAATCTTAGGTTTGTTAATTACAAACGCCAAGTACCCTTGTGCCCCTCTAGTGATCGCTTTTCTCGCTTTCATTGTTGAAATGATTGGGGCAATCTTAACTCGTGCTCTTCCCAAAATTTTCACTTGGCTTACTAGGGTTCACATAGCTTAATGGACTTGCGATGGCGGTCCATTTGTGCATGGTGTGCGGAGACAACAGTTCATTCCCAATATAATGTCGTATTCGGATATAGCAACAAGATCAAATCAAGACGAAAGTTTATCTCATAAATCTTAACTTCGCATGCATTATAGATAATATATGTTATCGGCTTGCGCCCATATGAGTGGACACTTATAGACCTATAGGCATATGTTCCATGCATGCATGCGGACTTTGTGTACTAAATGTGGTGCAACAAATGAATGCGTTGATCCAGGGTCAAAATAGTACTTTAGCGTAGTGGCTAGATACTAGAAGCGTACCTTCCACCACATCTGTTGCCTCCGAGCCTCATGTCCGGCTAGTGCAATGCTCGAGCGGGCATCCTCGCCCGATTTCCTGGCCATTACCCGACTTTGGCGGCCGCACTTGTTTCGTGCGATCCTCGTGCTTGGCAATCCTTCGCTTGCTAGTGCTAATTATCGCCACATAGCAAGCATCTCCCATGTTTGCGCCAACAATCATTGATGATATGTCCCACTACAAGAAAACTGCTAATAGACACCACAAAAAAGACACCGGTTTTATGACTTTACTGGTGTCTTTTCCTTTTTAACACCGGTTTTGTAAGAAACCGGTGTCTTACTAGTGCTGTCGTTTGATAAACAACACCGGTTTCCCAGAACCGGTGTCTATTCTAAAAACAATTCCCAAATAGACACCGGATTTCGCACCGATTTTCGAAACCGGTGTCTATATATAACAATTATTTTAGATTTGACACCATATATTTCCACACCGGTTATAGAACCGGTGTCTATAATATTTTTAAAACCATATTTTTCGACACCGGTTATAGAACCGGTGTCTTTATTTTTTAATTAGGGTTTATAAAAAAATATAAAATAGTATAAATATTGTTTTTTTAAAAGTAAAAATATTAATAAGAAAAATTAATAAAAAATATTATATGAATTTAAATAATTTATTTTATATATTTTTTATTTTTCTTATAAATATTTTTACTTTTAAAAAAACAATATTTATACTATTTTATATTTTTTATACTATTTTATTAAATTATGTTAAAATAAAATATAAAATATTAAAAAATAAATTAATAAAATAATATAATTATAAAATATTTTAAAAAAATTAAAAAATTATAAATATAAATAATAAAATAATGTTAATATTGTATAAATTAATTAATAAAAAATAATTTTAAAATAATAATATAATTTTTTTATAAAAGATGTATTATTAATTTAAAAAAATGAAAATAAATATAATTAATTATGTAGGGTTTACTTTTTAGTGTAATTAGATGAACAAATTGCTCCAAAGCATATATCTCTGCCCCGTCGCCGTCACCCTTCCCCTCTCCCCTCCGCCCGCCTGTCGCCGTCACCGTACCCTCTCCCCTCCGCTTGCCCGTCGCCGTCACCGTACCCTCTCCCCTCCGCTCGCCTGTCTCCATCAGCCGTCCCCTCTCCCCTCCGCCCGTCGCCTCTCTCCCCTCCGCCGGTCGTCGCCGCTCGTGGTCGTCTCCGCTCGTGGTTGTCGCCGCTCGTGGTCGTCTCCACTTGTGGTCGTCGCCGCTCGTGGTCGTCTCCGCTCGTGGTTGTCGCCGCTCGTGGTCGTCTCCACTTGTGGTCGTCGCCGCTCGGCGTCGCCGCTCGTGGTCAACCTCTGCTCGTGGTCGCCGCTTGCATTTTTATTTGCTACAAATTTGCTGACCTTGTAGCTGGGATAATCAATATCGACTGAAATTGGTAAGCCAAGACCTTGCAAATTTTTATTTCTTGTAGTTGGGTTTTCTGATTTGTGTTCTTGAGGTAAATATTGATTTAATGGATAGCTAAGTTGTTCTATGCCATGTTGTTTCCTATTAGTTCAGTTCTTTTAGGAGTTTTCTTATCGACATTCCAGTTGTATCTTTGCAGCGGGAGATATACTTTTTCTGGTTGTGCTATTTGAGAAGGATTATGCATTGGCATCGAGATGGGGCAAGGTTTTGAGGCATTCAGAGTCATATGAACACATAAATTGTTTTATGTGTTCATTAATCAGGATTAGCTTAGCAGCACTCAACAGGTGGGGTCCTTTTTAGTTGTTTTGAAGTGTTTCTCATTTTAAAGTTCTAGTCCTTTATGAATTATGCTCCTATGGATCCTTTCAGTTTATGTATTTATGTAGGTGTAATGTCTTGGTTCGTTTTGATTATGTGATAGTTATGTTTAAAACTGAACTCAAGAAAGGCGTACCGCTACCCATATAGGTTGCATATGTGCATCCTTTTTTCCAAACTGCTTGAACCAGAGCTACCTGACATGTTATGTTTGCAGAAATAAAATTTTAAAACACAGCATCTGAATTTTCTGATAATCCCACTCACTGGTAAATAGGAAGGTCAGAGTTGATCTAGCTCTTCTAGGATGCTTACCCAAGACAGGTCTTCATTCTGCAATTGCGGTTGAATTGTTTTCCAATATGCGTAATTGGACTTTCCTCTTAGATTTCTGCTTATTTGTTTCTTTGTTCTATTAAGAGTTCTGATTGGTTGACATTTTGCACACACACTCATGCGTATATATGTATATGTGTGTGTGTGTTCATATGCAGAAGAATTTTATAGAAGTTCCCTTCTATCTTTTGCTATCAGAATAATGTCTGAAGTTAAAAAATTTAATTTCTATTAGGATGATGGTCTTCATGATTCAAGAAAAATTGCAGCATTTGATTTTGATGGTTACCTTGCAAACACATCAGTGAAACGGTATGATTTTCCTACTCTTGAAGGCACTTTATGGTTGGTTTGACATTTTCTGGATATTGTGTAATTCCTATTTCCTAGTGCAATTGTTTATTTGAACTGAAACTCTATAAAGCTTGTTAAATATGCTAACCAGATATGTATTTTTTCTCTAATTCTTGTTAAATATGCTAACCAGAGGGGGTATTCCAATTTTAAAAGAAAAATGATTTTTTTAATTAGGCTAAACCTTGGGGTAGTTTTTGTAATTAACCTTTCTTATGATTGTCTTGGACCTGAACTCCAGTTAGGTCACTCATTCTTTTTGTATCTACAATTAACAGATGTGTGTTCATAACAGATGATAAATGTCTGGTTGTAACTTGTAATAGCTCTGATATATATCAGTCTTCTTTATTCTCCTCTTCATAAAAAGGATGACTGATCATAACCAGTGTCTTTTTACAGAGAATGAAGCAAATTGCTATGGAATTTAATATGCAAGCACAAACTAATTTAGTTGTATACACATTTTTACCTTGTTTTGGCTTGAAAGATAGCTTTCTTCCCAGCCACCAGAGGGCAGTTGCTTGGATAGCAGGAATTCACATGCTTTTCTAACAGATAAACTGTTTTCATATGTCTGCTTTATTATGTGTAAGATCTCATCTGATGACCTGGTAGACAATTGTAACAGATTATTCTTATTTCCTTTTTACTGTTTTATGCCTTTGTAAAATGACATCATTTATAGTCTTTATTTGATATTCTTCCTTCAGGCAAGGACGTAACAGACGAGTTTGATGATGTCGGGCACAACCACGATGCTTGGGCAATGTTGGAGAAATACTATGTGGGTGAACTGAACAAGTCAAACATTCCATGTTTAATTGTATTTTGTTGTTGGATCATATGGATTTTGTTGTTGGACCATATGGATTTTGTTGCCTATAGTTGAATTATATAGTCTTTTTGTTGGTTGTTGGTAGTGCACTTATGATGGTTGCTAGAATTGGAGTTCATGATGAATTATTTATTCATATGGTTTTTTTGCAGTTTTAAGCCGGTGTTTTTGTATAAATAAACAATCCTTTTAAAACCGTTTCTAAAAACATCAAAAGACACCGATTTTGATGCGGTGTCTATTAATCAAAAGACACCGGTTTTAATAACCGATGTCAAATACATAAATTTTTAACATTAGAAAGCGGATAATTTTTCTCAAAGAAACCGGTTTAAAACCGGTGTCTTTCAAAGAAATGACAACGGCTTTAAACCGATGTCGTTGAAGGAAACGACACCGGTTTTAAACCGGTGTCAAAAATTTCAGACTTTTAACACCAGTGGCTTTAACACCGGTTATTTTTACTAATAGACACCGGTTTAAAACCGGTGTCGTTGAAGAAAAAGACACCGGTTTTGAACCGGTGTTAAAAAGTTCAGACTTTTAACACCAGTGGCTTTAACACCGGTTGGTTTACTAATAGACACCGGTTTAAAACCGGTGTCTATCGCTTTTTTTTTGTAGTAGTGTCCCCATTTTTGGCAATGTGCACATACTTGACCCGATTTTCCCGTATTGGTCCTTTCCTTTTTCCGCCTTTAATAATCGGCCCTTTCAAATTTAATGGCGGCTTAGATGGCGTGTCCCAGTTTATCCTTTTGAGACTATTTGATGGCCTACTCATTGAATCGACCAATACGGTTCGATCCCGACTCGACGCGGAAAGATGCCTTTACCGCGGCCGAGTAGGTTGTCATTTCAACAATCAAAAGTCGTTTTTTGAAGTTCCACTTGACCCCCGTGTGAACTTATACAATTTGTCCTCTTCTGTACTGATTGTCCCCAGAGCATATTTGGACAACCGATGAAATTCAGACTCATACTGGGCCACAGACATGTTCCCCTGTCTCAACTTATGGAATTCATTCATCGTGCCTCCTTCACGACTTGGGAATGTCTTGCTCATTGAATTGACCAGAAATTTTCCCACGTTCTAGCTACTCGGTCTTGTTCCCACTTTCTCTCAACTGTTCTCCACCAATCTCTCGCAGCCGATTCTAGTCGGAACACGGCGAGTGTAACCTTCTGTTCCTCTGAATATTGGAGAGCATTAAAGATATTCTCCAGTTTCCCAATCCATTCCTCTGCCTTTAGGTCATCTGGCTCTCCTAAGAAAGCCGGTGGGTCGAATCGCAAGAATCGCTCCAATGTGCGATCATTCGCCTCTCGAGCGAGCTCGGGAATACGCCTTTTGAGGCTCGCTTGTTGCCTCATGAAAACCAAGATATGTTGCGGGGCTATTGCGGCCAAGTTATCTCTTGCGATCGGCGGAGGAGGTGGTGGTAATTCGGGGAGGGTACCCGTTCCTCGGCGTCATTATACCTTTGGGGGAACACGGCGGGGTCTCCGGCGCCCACGGTGTCCAACCATTTTGTTTCGAGGTTTAGCTACAATCCATAAATGAATGATTTCAATAAATACTCGCATATAACAAGTTATATCACAACAAAGAATACACAAGACATAGAATAAGTAGAAAAAGTATATTCATTGATGTGAAAATTTGAATACACCGAATGAGTTCATACAACAATAATACTGAGAATCGAAGATAATCTAGAGTCGAGGATACAACTTGATCAAAGTACAACGGAAGCAAAATACAATAGGATGGAAATAAGCGTCGGCTAAAATCTAACATAGAAGCTATCTACTCGGTGAGGTCACCATCATCATCACTAGCGGCCTCGTCCATAACCGGAACCCCGATCGTGGCCGAGGTACCGCCTCAAAGATTAGGCCGATCGGCTAAATCCCAGCCACGCTCCATCCGGAGCGTCATCAAGTGGGGCGGCTTCAAGCACCTCGGGCTCTCCATCCTCCATTAGATCCTCCTCGGGATCCTCTTCAGGATCTTCTTCAGGATCCTCCTCGGGATCCTCTTCAGATCTTCTTCAGATCCTCCTCGGGATCCTTTTCATTGTTCGCTCCAGGGTCGGCCTGCCTCTGGTTCCACCTCGGGTGGTGGCGGTGCTAGTGCATTGGCTGCCAAAGCAGTCTCCAAAGCGGCATCCCGCTGAGACAAGGCCTGTGTGAGGTCCTCGATCACCGTCATCTGTTTGATGATAGTATCTTCGAGACGTCCGATGGTGTCCTCGACATGTATGCGTCCATTTCCCACTTTGCGCGGCCTTCCTCGGGCGCTGCGTTCCATCTTCTTGCGAGTAATTTCCAAGTGTTCCTGGATTGATGAACTTGATCTTCGCGAGTGCGGATGGTATCTTCGCGATCCTTAGCAAGAAGGGTAAAGGCTATTCTTCTCCTCTTGGCTCTTCGTCGGGAGAGTGTGTTAGTTCCTGGTTACGGCGGCATTCCCCGCCACCCGAGGTCGCTCAAGGTATTCTGGTGCCGTGGTTCGTGTATGCCTGGAAGTAATCATGTTCGCCCGGGCCTCCAATAATTCCCACCAGATAGGTGGCATCACCGATCTTGATCAAGCCAAACTAAGGAGGATTAGACGAAGTTAAGGAAAAGATAAGGGAGAACAGGGAAAGAATGAATAAAGAAAGTCAGTCAAGAGTCAACTAGGTCAAATCAAGTATGATCATGGAATCTCCAAGTATAAATTCTAACTTAGTATAAAAATCAGTAATACGGTTCTATGCCATTTTTGAAATCGATTTCACACTTAATTGGTCAGGTCGCGGTACTACCCAACACAGTCTGAGGGTCCTATCCTGGGTCAGCTCGGTGTAAGTTTCAATTTTACTAGCCGAGCTCTGATACCATAACCGTCACGCCCAAACGCGACGCAACGACGATCAATCACTTAAACAGAAATAATTCAACAGTCTAAACCAATGATATAAAACTCCAAGTGAAATAGAGTCTAATGCAGCGGAATAAAATACACACAAGTACGAGTTACATCTCAAGGTCCGACAATATCCGAATACAATCCATCAAAATATCCGAAGTTGAACTTACACCAAACTAAAATGAGAATTAAGGAGTTCAACAATAACAAAAGAAAAGAAAATGTCGCCGACATCAATGATTATAGGAACTAGTACGACAAAGTGAGCACGGGATTGATCCGTGGTAGGTTCAACGTCTTCAATGTACTCCTCATCTAAAGGTTAGAAAACGAGAAGGGGATGAGAGATAAATCTCAGTGGATGGAGTGATCGTGTGAGAGTGTGGCGATGTATATAGTGTTAGATAAATGTTTTTATCATGATTTTGATGATTTTGTTCAAATGTGTTTTTAAACCAAAACAGTGTCCCTAAATGTTGTCTAAATACTTCCGATCGATTTAAAATGTTTTTACTATTTTTTGAGTATTTCGTGGAGTTTATTTTCGATAAAAAATTGGACAACACATCTGCATTTCAGCTCGACCGGTCACCCTATAGGGCAACCCGCACTGAGTTGAGTTTTAAAATAGAAAAAGGGACGTAGGAAAAATTAGGGAGGCGACCAGTCGACCGGGTGGTCGACCGTAGGGCGATCGGTCGACCCCGGGCGACCCAGCACGGGAAGCCCTCCTAAAGTTTCTTGTCTTCTCTGTTTCAATTTTTAATCAACCCCACCGGTCAAGAGGGCGGCGACCGGTCACACCCTCCTCCGACCGATCCCCTATGTAAAAATTGGAGAAAACTTATTTCAAACTTATCTCTCGCACGACGGTCGAACCCCTG
Organism: Rehmannia glutinosa; assembly: GCA_016081115.2. Classification (NCBI taxonomy): domain Eukaryota; kingdom Viridiplantae; phylum Streptophyta; class Magnoliopsida; order Lamiales; family Orobanchaceae; genus Rehmannia; species Rehmannia glutinosa. The sequence continues at coordinate 7,759,518 of CM071931.1, read as the reverse complement.
TTTTATCAAAGAAACTATCCGTTGTATTTTGATCGCTTTTCCCTAATTTGTGGGTTTGATTTCTAATGACTATATTGATGATTTTAAATGGTTTCTTTTGCAGCAAATCACTCCCCAAGGAGGAGCCTATGTCGAAAATCAAAGCCAAGACCTCTCCTATAAATAGAGGCTTCATTCAAACAACAAGATACAACAAATCACACAAGCAAAGTGCAAACAAGCAAACACTTTTATATATCTTGTTGTATTAGCCTTAACACTTTCACTTGCACACATTTAAGGTCTAGGCTTTCAATTCTTGATTACACTTGTACTCATATTGTATCATTCATTATTGAGTTGTAATCTTGATTTTGGTCATCATTCAACACAAGACATCCTTGTGAGTATTCTTGTGGTAAGAATACACTTGGTGATCTAGGTGATAGGTGTTTGGAGAGTGTGGTACTCTTCAAAGGTGGTGAAGGAAGATTGTGGTAATCTCCTTGAAGGTGTTGTAAGAGGGTTGTGGTAATCCTCAAGGTGTTGTATTAATTTTGGTAATTAATAAAATTTCTTTTTCTTTTTCGAAACTCATCCCAGGATATCTTTGGGGTGGTAGAGCACGTAGTCCCTAGGTGGGGTGAAGCTCTTTAAATCAACATGTGTTGTTTATTTTATGCATTTAGCTTTCATCTTTGCTTGAATATTCAAAAAGAGGGCAAAATCTGAAAACCGAGATAATCTATTCACCCCCTCTAGATTATCGTAGCCACTTGGACTTACAAGTGGTATCAAAGCCAAACTCTTTGGCTAGCTCGTTCCGAGTAAAGAGAAAAGATCCATGGCTACGAATGATGCTCATCTCACCACCGGCGCCTCCACCAACAAGCCACCACTATTTGACGCCAACAACTACGCATTTTGGAAAGACCATATGGAATGCTTCCTACAAGGATGTGGGTTCGACATTTGGAATGTGGTTGTTGAAGGAGTTGATCAACCAACCAAGAAATTTGAGGATGGCATCTCGGCTCCTAAGCCTTTGAAGGAGTTCGATGAAAACGACAAAAAGGCTTTCTCTCTAAATGGTAAGGCCTTAAATATTTTGCATTGTTCTCTCACCGCCACCGAGTACAATCGCATAAGAGGCATAAGGTCGGCACATGAGGTTTGGGAAAAATTGGAGACTATATATGAAGGGACAAAGAAGGTCAAGCAAGCAAGAAAGACCATGCTTGTTAAAGATTTCAAAACTTTAACATGTATGATGGTGAAAACATCTCTAAGATGGTGGAAAGACGACAACATTGTCAATCCTCTTGTGGCCCTTGGTAAAGTCATCTCCGAAGAAGACAATGTGACTAAGGTATTGAATGCTCTTCCGGCTCATGGTCCGAAAAGGTGACGGCCATCACGGAGGCACAAAATCTTGAGACACTCAAATTTGACGAGCTCGTCGGGAATCTCCTCATCTATAAAGTCTATCTCAAAGAGAGTAAAAATTCCAAACCAACCATCAATCAATCGGGTATGAAAAATATTCCTAAATGTCTTGCTTCTTCTTCTATTAATGCATACTATGATAATGATGATGATGATGAGGAGACGGCCACACTTGTTCGAAAATTTGCAAAATTTGTGAATAAAAATAAGGCAAGAAAACCGAGAGATAATGCTTGCTTTAAATGCGGAAAACCCGGACACTTCATTGCCGATTGCCCAAAACTCGATGAGGAGGAACAAAAAGAAAAAGAAGCACTTTTCGAAAAAAAAAAGGCTCTAAATGCGGAGGTCAAAACTTGGGATGAATTACTTGAAACAACCGACGAGGAAGGAGAAACCGAACATGGTCTTATGGCCATAGACGATGAAAATAATGAGGTAATAGGGGCTATAACAACAATGGAAGATTCAAAATGGCTCATGGACAGCGGATGTTCACGCCATATGACCGGGAGGAGAGAACTTTTACCAACATCAAGCTCCAAGAAGAGGGTATGGTCATGTTCGGCAATGGCAAAGGAAGAATTCTTGGAAATGGAGAAATTGGTAACTCTTATTTCTCTCTTAGTAATGTTCTTTTAGTAGAAGGGCTTAAGTTTAATTTGATAACTATTAGCCAACTTTGTGATTAAAATTATGATGTTTCTTTCAATAAAGAAAAATGCCTTATACTTAAAAATGGTGAAATTATTTGTGAAGCAAATAGAAAAGGCAATCTTTACAAAATTTGTACAAGTGATTTGGTTAGTCAAAATGTTTCTTGTTTAGTCGCCAATAATGATTTAACTAGTTTATGGCATAGGCGACTTGGACATGTTGGATACAAGAATTTGAAAAATATTTACAAAAACCAACATGTGAAAGGACTACCCAAATTGAATTTTGAAAATCTTGGCTTATGTGACACTTGTCAAAAGAACAAATTAGTTAAAAGTAGTTTTAAGCCCAAAATGAAATTTCCACAACCAAACCCCTACAATTGCTTCACCTTGATTTGTATGGGGATATTGGTACGACAAGTCTAAGTGGAAAATATTACACTTTCGTTATTGTCGATGATTTTTTTTAGATATACTTGGGCTCTTTTTCTTACCAATAAAAGCGATGCCGTTAATGAGTTTGTTAAGTTGTGTAGACTTATTGAGAATGAAAAAGAAGATACTATTAAGTCTATTCAAGTGATCGAGGTGGAGAATTTGATGGTGAATTTAGAGTCTTTTGTGAAACTAAGGGATATGCTCATAATTTTTCGGCTACAAGGACACCTCAACAAAATGGAGTAGCCGAAAGGAAAAATCGGACACTACAAGAGATGAGTCGGTCCATGCTCAATGAATTTTCACTTCCAAAATATTTTTGGGCCGAAGCCGTAAGTACCTCTTGGTATGACATTAATCGAGTTTACATTCGTCATAAAATGAATAAAACTCCATATGAGCTTTGAAATGAAGAACTCCAAATATTAGTTATTTCAAGATATTTGGTTGTAAGTGTTTTATTTTGAATACCAAGGATCAATTGGACAAACTTGATCCTAAGGCCGATGAAGGGATATTTATGGGATATTCAACAAAGAGCAAAGCATATCGGGTTTACAATAAGACTAGTGGGGTTGTTGAAGAATATATCCATGTCAAATTCAATGAAGCTTCGGGTGTTGAAAGAATACCTAATGATGAAAGTGATGAAGAGGATATTATTGAACCTATTGTTCAAAATGATGCTCAAAATGATCAACTTACTACATCAAATGATCAACCATCAACTTCAAGTGTTCCTCAAGAAGATAAAGGTGATACTTCGGATCTTCCCGTGGCATTGAAATTTAAAGGAGATCACCCAAAAGATCTTATTATTAGTGATCCCCTGGATAAAGTGATGACCAAGAAAATTTGCGAAAAAGCTCTTATATCTCAAAAAGAGCCTCAAAATGCTAAGGAGTCTATTGAGGATGAAGATTGGTTTTTGGAGATGCAAGAGACATTGAATCAATTTGAAAGAAATGATGTATGGGAATTGGTACCTTGTCCTCCTTCTCAAACTATTATTGGTACAAAATGGGTATTCCGGAATAAGCTTGATGATCAAGGCAACATTGTTCGAAACAAGGCAAGGTTAGTAGCTCAAGGGTATTGTCAAGAAGAAGGTATTGATTATGATGAAACTTTTGCACCGTAGCACATTTAGAAGCTATTCGTATTTTACTTGCTTATTCTTGTTATAAAAATTTCAAACTTTACCAAATTGATGTTAAATCCGCTTTTCTAAATGGACTTATTCAAGAAAAAGTCTATGTAAAACAACCTCCGGGGTTTGAAAATTTTTCTAGGCCTAATGACGTTTATAAACTTAAAAAGGCCTTGTATGGTTTAAAGCAAGCACCCCGTGCATGGTATGATAGACTTAGCTCTTTTCTTTTGCAAAATGGTTTTACAAGAGGTAAAGTTGATACTACTCTCTTTGTTTTTGAAAAAGGGCAAGATTGTTTACTTGTGCAAATTTATGTTGATGATATTATCTTTGGTTGCTACTAATGAATCCTTGTGCAAGAAATTTTCTAAGTTAATGCAAGGAGAATTCGAGATGAGTATGATGGGGAGCTCAACTTCTTTCTTGGGCTTCAAATTAAACAATGCCAAGAAGGTATATACATTTCGCAATCAAAATATACAAAGGAACTTTTGAAAAAGTTCGGCATTGAAGAAGGAAGAACCGTGGTCTACTCCTATGGCAACCAATGTCAAAATTGACAAAGATGAAAAAGGCAAGTCCGTGGATGAATCAAAGTATCGAGGTATAATTGGTAGTTTACTTTATTTAACCGCTAGTAGATAGGACATTCTTCATCTTTGTATGCCTATGTGCTCGTTTTCAAAGCAATCCCAAAGAATCTCATATGAGTGTCGTTAAAAGGATTTTTCGATATTTGAAAGGCACTATTCAATATTGTCTATTCTATCCAAAGAATGAAAATTTTTCTCTTAAAGGTTATAGTGATTCGAATTATGCGGGAAATATTGATGATCGGAAAAGTACTTCCGAATCATGTCAATTTTTAGGCAATTACCTAGTTTCTTGGTTTTCAAAAAAGCAAAATTGTGTTTCACTTTCAACAAATTAAGCGAATATATTTTTGACTTTTTGTTGTACTCAACTTCTTTGGATGAAGCCAACCTTAGCGGATTACAAATGCTCATTTGAAAACGTTCCTATCTTTTGTGACAATATATTCGCTATAAATATTGCTCAAAACCCGGTTCATCATAACCGTACTAAACATATTGAGATTCGACATCATTTTCTAAGTGATTGTATTTCTAAACGAAAAATTGAGATATCTTTTGTACCATCTCAAGATCAATTGGCGGACATTTTTACAAAACCACTATCTTCCGAGACTTTTGCGTCCATACCATTTCTGGTTAGGCATAATGCATAATGAATGAGGTTTACGTTTGCATTTTGCATGTTTTTAAAACTTAGGGCGAAAAATCGGATTTTTGGTTGAAAATTCGGATTTTAATAAAACCGCAAAACAGTGGGGCGATGAGGTTGAGGGCAACCGTCGCCTCAACGTCGAGGTTGCCTAAGCTAATTTTTGGATTAAAACCGTTCGTCTCATGCCTTAGTCATTTTAACCCATTTTTGCCATTTTTCGTCCCTTTTACTAAATTCACACAAATTTCACTCAAAATTTGTTTTCATGCATTCAATTAATATCTTGGATCTTATATAGCATGTTTATCATCATCATCGCTCATCTTTACCGATCGAATGGTAAGAATTTTCCTTTCTTTGCTCAATTGGGTTGAACCCTCGAGTTTGTAGCTTTCTTGTATATTTCTCGATGAAATTATCTTATGATCATGATGAGCTTAGTCGTTATATACTGTATTGTATGATGCTTGGTATGATTTGGTGACGAAAATTTTTGGCTTGATTCATTTACAAGGGCTCTATACAACTTCTTTTATTTTTACGCCCACAAAGTGTTCGATGAAATGTCACAATGAAAATTTCAACTTTTACTTGATTCTCTTGCTTTCAAAAGTCTTATATACTTATTGAGATCATGTCTTGGTATACAAAACGAGCTTATGGATTTGTTCATGATACATTTCTCCCATTTCTTAGGATTTTAAGCCTTCTTCTTTCAATGGTTGATAAATCGTATTCTAGGCGCACTTTGATGTACTTGTATAATGTTTTTATCATCCTAAAATTCTTTTTGATGATTCCAAAGGGGAGAAACAGAAATTGGCTCGTTAGCTCAAAGAAGCTAATAAAAGCTCGCAATAAAAACTATAAGCTATGGCTTCCTAAAGCCAAGTATACCTAGTCCATAGCTTGTATTTTGGACTTAATTGCAATAGATTATAAGTATTTTTTGGGGGAGCTTATTAGCTCATAATGTTTATGTGTATCCCGTAAAAGCTTGTTATAGCTTATGCTTATGCTTATGCAATATTTCTTGATGATGTGCTTATTAATAGGGGGAGCTTTTTATAAAATGTTTTTAAACAGATAGTTCACTTGTAAAACCGGGAAACTATTTTGTTTTCAAAATCGTCCTTGTGTAAATTGTTTTGGTTTGTAATCATCCAAAAGGGGAGTTTGTTAGATAAATGTTTTTATCATGATTTTGATGATTTTGTTCTAATGTGTTTTTAAACCAAAATAATGTCCCTAAATGTTGTCTAAATACTTCCGATCGATTTAAAATATTTTTACTATTTTTCGGAGTATTTTTTGGAGTTTATTTTCGATAAAAAGTTGGACAACACATCATTTTCAGCTCGACCTGGTCGCCCTATAGGGCAACCTGTACCTAAGTTGAGTTGTAATATTGATTTTGGTCATCATTCAATACAAGACATCCTTCCGAGTATTTCTTGTGGTAAGAATACACTTGGGTGATCTAGGTGATAGGTGTTTGGAGAGTGTGGTACTCTTCAAATGTGGTGAAGGAAGATTGTGGTAATCTCCTGAAGGTGTTGTAAGAGGTTGTGGTAATCCTCAAGGTGTTGTATTAATTTTGGTAATTAATAAAATTTCTTTTCTTTTCGAAACCCATCCCGGATATCTTTGGGGTGGTAGAGCACGTAGTCCCTAGGTGGGGTGAATCTCTTTAAATCAACGTGTGTTGTTTATTTTTCGCATTTAGCTTTCATCTTTGCTTGATTATTCAAAAGAGGGCAAAATCGAAAAACCGTGATAATCTATTCACCCCCTCTAGATTATCGTAGCCACTTGGACTTACATATAGTTAATGCGAGAAAACGGTTGTATGAAAACGCGTGAGGTATGATGCATGTTTTCACACATAGTCCACAAGCTTCGTGATAAATATATATTAAGTAATATACTTATACGATTTAAGAAATAGTTCGTGGTCACACAAGCACTATGATTCAGCAAGAGGTAGGATTGCGCATCGAGTGTAACGCCAATCCTATGTAAATGAGTAAAGGTTGTGTACGGATTTGTAGCGCCAACCAATGCAATACAAGTAAGCGGTTGCGCACGGATTTGTAGCGCCAACCAATCGTTTCAATTAACTCCTGAATCGTGTGGATCGACAAATGATTCCTTCGTTCTAGATTTGAGAAAATAAAATATTTAATTCATTATTAAAGTCAGAGAGTCCAGGACTGTTTCTTTTAAATGAAAAATAATTTGAGTTAGGTCCTTGTTAAAAAGAAAATTTACAATTAGCCTCTTTTGTAAAAATTACTATTTTTGGGGTTAAAAGTTAAATAAATAAATGTCCCGACCTTGAAAAATTATGAGGTCAGTTCCTCAATTCTCTAAATTGTTCAGAGATTCAGGTTTTTAAAGTTTGGAGGTCGAGTTTTTATAAAATTCTCACATTGACCCCAAATTTGTTAAAATTGTCATTTCGGCTCTAAGTTTAAAAATAATTGGAACTCACAAACCGGAAGGGCTTTTAATGTGATTCCAGTTGTAAAATGTCACTAAGGTCAGAGGGATATTAGGACAAAAGCAGTTTTTAAATGAAGCAAGTATAGGTCCCTTAACTTTTAAAAATCTCATTTTTGTCCCATTTTGAAATAATTGCCTTTAAGGCTTTTATGGGTCCAATTGTTATGAAATTTGAACCTTGGGTCCAAGATATAATTATGTTATAGTTAAATTAGTATTATCAGGTGTATGGACTGCATAAGTCCTGGAAATTGTATTTTGGTCCTCAAGTTTATCTTTTACAATTTGGTCCCTCAATTTTTATAAAATTACTTTCCAAGCTCTAACCACTTGGATTTTTGGAATACACTTAAAATATGTTATTTCCAGTCCCTTAAGAGTTAAAATTTCAAAATTTAAAATTAGGGTCTGGTACAGTTTCAAAATTTGCAAAATAGCCCCTAAACTTCTAAAAATTTACAATCTAGTCCTTGGGCTTTTAAGGGTTGATTTTATTTATCTAAAACCTCTTAAAACTTTATTAAAATATCAAAACATAATTTTTGAACCTGAGTTCAGTCTCAAAAATCAAAAATTACAGAGGGGTCCTTAAGTTTTATTTTCTTGCAATTAAGTCCACCAACTTTCCATTTTTGCATTTTAAGTCCAAAAGTTGCAATTTAATCAATTATGCTCTACTTGTCCAGATTGTAAATCATTCAAAACATAGATTTCAAGAGTCATACACATACATATCCTTCTCATACGAAATTTCATCAAGTATAACAATAAAGTGTACATGTATGCCCTATTTTTCGATAAATCGCATTTTTGAGCAAACACTTGAGAATTTTTCCAACTTGATATAAGAAAATAGCATGCAATACATAATATATATCTCAAGTGCTCAAAATCAAAATACTACATACATTTTTAAGTAAAATACCTAGAAGTTGAAAGGATTTTTCCACCCACCTTAAAGATTGATTTGTTGGTGAAAAATGGAATAAATCACTCTTGATGAAGAAGTGACTTAGGTCAGCCCCTAAGTCAAGGAATATCAAAAAATATAGGAGTTAGAAAAATGAGGTTAAAAATTTAAGGAGAATAAGTAGATGGTGAGAAATTGGAAATACTACACTTACCTTGTGTAATGAGTAAAGTGTGACTAGTAATGGCTTCAAAATGTAAGATTTTGGTCACCCTTAATAACAACCTCCAAGGTAAACCCCTAAAACTCCAAAAATGAAAATGGAGTGTCAAAATTTGGAAAATAGAAAGAGAAGGAGAAAATGTACTAAAAATCCCATTTCTTACCTTATAGTCCAACTTCTACACAATTTCTTCTTCAAAATGACCTCAAGTCTCTTACTATCCTCAAATGGTCTTCTAAGTATACCTCAAAATCAAAAATAAAACTTAAATTAGAAGTTGAAAGAGATGAGTTAGGTGATATCAAAAATGGATTGAAAAAGAAATTTTTCTTACCTTAGTATAGTGATGGTTTGAATTTTTTGAAGGAGTAGGAAGATGAATTTTTGAAATTTTGGTTAAGTATTTAAGTAGAAGAAGAAGAAATATGTAGAGAGAGCTAGGAGGATTTTTTTTTTTTTTTTTGAGAGAGGTAAGAAGATTCAAGACTTGAAGTGATTTTTGTGAAGAGGAATGAAATGAAAGTTTGCCCATTTCTTACCTAAGTGGCCGTCCACTTTGAGGAGGGAGGAGACAAAATTTTTGTCTTGTTTGGTTAGATGATAAGTTAGGGTAATAATTGAGCAAATTAGGAGTAAAGTAATACCTATGCTACTATGTTAGGGACAATTGGCCAAAAGTCATGTTTTAGGGGAATTTTTAAATTTGTCTTATTTGACCAATTGGGTGGGTGAAATTTGTAAGATAATTCTAAGATGTTTGAATTAATGGTGTAGTAATACACAAGATGGATACATAAGGTGTATGTGTACAAGAGTTGGGAGATATTTCTACCCTAAAAATTCCATCATGGTCGTCCCCTTAAGGGTATTTGTGGTAATTCCATATTTTTTTTTTGTCCCAAATTTGATGATAATAGATGAATAATATCAATCTCTAAAATAATTAGTGATTTCCTTGATCACTTATAAGTCTTATGATCACTTATTCTAAATCGAATTCTTAATTTTATAAGGTATAAATCTCTAATAAATAGTCTCTTAAAATTCTAAGGTGACTAATAGATACACAAATAATAATGATGATGATCGATCAAGTGATCATTAATGCGAAATAGAATTAATAAATAATTATGATTACAAGTAATAAATAAAAGAATTTAAATGTAAAATATATTTATCATTAATATTTACCCGTCAAAGCGACGCGGCAAAATAGTCAAATTAATACAAGGACGATACGTGAAACAAGTACATGTTCGAATAAAAATCGAGGGCTTCACAATTACTATGTCAATAAACTGAATTCGAATTCCAACTAAAATCTATAACCATAGAGAAAAGAAAACAAGAACGTATTAAACATATTAAAATCATCATTTCCGAATGACCAAAGAAACTTATAATCATTGGATTTCATTATTCATAATACTTGAACTCCCAACAAACAAATGTTAACATTCTTCCTGGCTAATTATATCCCCAAAATAGCAAGTTAAATTACCTCATCCTTTATAATCCAAGATAAATAAATTATCTGCCTTAGCCTTAGTAAGGAAAATTGCAATTTTGGTCCCATAACTTTGGGGTGTCAAAACTAGTTTAACTTACATAATGTTTTTGAAAAAGTAAAATCGAGTGGGACTAGTTTTGTTTGACACCCCAAGTCATGGGACCAAAATTACAATTTTCCCCTTAGTAATCCCCAAGAGTTGACACTTCTATGTATTCTGAGACCACATAACAGATAAAAATGGATATTTTCTATTGAAGTTAAATCAATTAAATTATAATGCCACTATCAAACAATTAGACCTCTCTATAAATCTAGAAGAGAATATAATCTAGACCTCTCTATAAATCTAGAAGAGAAAATAAACTAAAGAGGAAAGAAAGATCTTAATCTTCCACCAAAAGATAATTTAATTTATCATTAAATTTCCAGTAGCGAACATCCTCCATTGGATCACTGATCCCCACCAAAAGTTTACACAATCACGCTCAATATCATCACATATAGAGATATAGGCAGTCGAAAACAAGCCATGGCATATGTCGGAAAATAGTCCTCAATTTTAAATAGTTATAAGGCCACAATCACGACACACGAAAGATTTAATTTGAATCCATTATCAAGAAATAAGGAAAAAAACTCAACTAAATTGAACAATGCACGCTAAGAAACTACCAGAATTCACATAGGATTTTCTGTTCCAAATCGTATCATTCCATACCTATACGCCAAGTGTCTTCATGACGTTAGTAATTTACACTTGGCATATATTTAAGACGAGATGAAACACACTTTAGAATAGAGTATTCTCGACTGACCAAAAATTGTACTTCAATCAAATGAACAAAAAACGAAAGAAAAAATTTAACTAAAGAGAATTAGTCTCTTCTAACCCTCTGTACTTCTGATGAGAGGAGGAACCAGAGTTTTTAAAGATTTCATTATCCATAGCCTTGCAACAATCGTCTAAAGCGTTTATCAAACTGTTCTCCAGCTCCAAGGTTTCATCGAATAAACCGTGCTGGCTCTCAAGAATCGATGTTGGCATGAAATCCATCTCCGGCCGACCTGCTTGGTCGAGTACCATTTGTTGTATAAAAGAGTGTTTTAAACTATTTCCAATCCCACTTTTCAATTTTATTTTTTAATTTTATTTGTCTAGGATTCTTATCCACACCTCTTATTTAAACTAATAATTCATACTCTGCTTTTGGCTTGTGGAAGCATGTTAATTATACATTTTCTTGAGCCAATCAACAAAATAAAATATTAATTGTCCTTTCCCTTATTTTATGAAACAAATGTTGGTTTCAAGCCTATTAATAACCAACTCTCATTTAGCAGAGAGATGAGAAATTAGATTAGAGGCAAAAATTCATTTCTAACTTGTTTGCACCTTGTTGGGTTTTATATTTAATTTGTCGTTCAAAATCCTGTTGAATCCGGAGGATCGTTCAAAATCTGTTGAATCCGGAGGATTACACAAATAAATCTTTAAAGACAGTGCTAATTTTTGCACGCCTCAGGAATTAATCTTTCTATTTTTTGAACTTCATCAATTTTTACAACAATCTTAAGGATTTATATCGATAAAAGGGAAAATTTGTTTCTGCCAAAACCAATTTATGTGGGGGATTATCAGTGGGGAAAAAAACACAGAGGGTTTCTTTTAGTTTATTTTCTTCTTTTTAAGAGTTTTGAACACATTGGAAAATGGTGAGACAGTAAGGTGTTTGCTTACAATGGCTATTCTTTGCTGTTTGGATCATAGAAGGAGACAACACCAATGTACACAAAATCAAACAGTTATGTTAGAAGAAACAAGAAGATATAAAAATCCTTCAAGAATGGGCTCTGTTTACTGCAATATCTCCCCAATCATTTCAGCTTTTTTTTTTTTTCTTGTTTTTTATATCCTCTGTTTGTCCGGTCCGATCAGTAAATTTCAATGACACCAATCAGAGTTTCCGGCCCGTTGACGAGTCCAAGAAGTTGAAGTTTATTAGAGCCCATCTCATGAAAATTAATAAGCCCCTATTAAGACAATTCAGAGCCCTGATGGTGATACCATTGATTGCGTATTATCTCATGAACAGCCAGCTTTTGATCATCCTCAATTAAAAGGACAAAAGCCATTGGATCCACCCGACAGGCCAAAAGAGCACTTATCAAGAAGCAGAAATTTTCAAGAAAATTTTCAGGTTTGGAGCATGTCTAATGAATTTTGCCCAGAAGGCACTGTTCCAATTAGAAGAACTTCAGAGAAAGATGTTCTCCGAGCAAACTCTATTCGACGATTCGGGAAAAAATTAATAAGGCCTGTTCAAAGAGATACTTCCAGCAATGGTCATGAGCCCCTTGAGTCTGGGATAGAGCTACCGTGCAAGGGTGGATATTCGGAAGAAAAGGGGCATCAGGGTTTTCAGCTTGCTCAACAGCTGAGGAAGTTGCACGAGTACAACGGCGGATTCGAGACTGTCTCTCATCAGAGTTTATCTGAGGCTTTCAAGTTTGTGTGGCTTAAACGCTGCATTTCTTGTTGCAATGATAAAACCGAGAGAAACTCGTATGGATGGCGTTAAAAAAAAAAAAAAATTTCAGTTGCACACGACTGATTTCTACACCTGCTAGATGGAGCTGATCTCTACACCCTTTTTCTGATAAAGAAAAGAAAAGGTGTTTCTCTTGATTTTTCCTTTGCTTTCATGCTGTTGATGAAGGTTTGGTTCTTATCCCTGTGGAAATTGGTGAAATGCTGAATTATTTAAGAAAACAAAACTATGTCACAAGGTAAAGATTACTGTAAGTGGAGTATAGCTTTCTCAAATCCAATAATGACTAACTTCTTGAGTGGGGACCGATTAAGCATTTGCAAGCATCCTGTTTTTAATCACACTTATCAACTTCCTTTTTATTAAATAAATTTCAAGTCTCATGATTAGGTGTTTCTGCAAGTGTAGTGTGATTGATTTGTATTTTATGTCTTATATACATAAAATATGTGGTGCTTGAACATATTGGACGTATGTGTGTATTGTGTGAAGATTTTTTTGTTGAAACTGTTTTAAGTTTGGACGTATGTGTGTATGTGCTGTGAAGATTTTTCTTATTTTGGACTGTGTAACCATCTCTATTTTTACTGGAATACTTTTTTATTGATAAAATCGGAATTTCAACATACATCATTGAGAAGGGATGTGAATACTTTTGCCAACTACCAAGCTTAAATTAAGACTGAAAATTGTGTGCTATTGAAGCTTGAAATTATCTTAATATAGATTCACCTCTAAGAAGAGAAGAAAATCATATTTGGCTTCATATGCAATTCGTTGATTTGCCCTCATTGTGTGACAAATAGCAACTTGGAGGTCATCATATTTGTTATTAGTGTTAATATGTGTCACCATGAAATGAAAAATCACTTTCATTTATTTTTGGCCCAAATATGCAAAATGGGACTATGGTACTTTGTACAAATTGCTATACTATATGCTTAGTGAGAATGAGCTCATTAAGATATTGATATATCCCTAGCCTTAAATATTTAAAAATGTGGGGGTGCCAAATCAAAATTTTATTGTTTGATGATTTTATTTTTGTTGAAGTAAATAGATGTGATTATATAAAATTTTGATGATCATGAGTATGTAATGATTTGTTATATGTGGATTACATGCTCACTTTTGGTACTAAATTTTATTTAATATATAAAACTAAAGAGCTAATCGCTTCTAAATTTGATGTGAGGGATATGTGGGCGAAACAAGTGTGATATTAAGTGTTAAAATCATAAGAAATAATGATATCATAATGTTAACTCAAGAACATTATGTTGAGAAACTTCTTAAGGAAGTTTGGACATTTCTATATCAAAATCGTGAGTTAAGAAGTTTGGACATTTCAATGTCAAACCCGTGAGTACTTCTTATGATGTCAATACTCAATTAAAGGAAAATTTTGTTGATCATGTGGCTCAACTGAGTATGCACAGATTATTGGGAGTCCTGTTGCATTTGATGAATTTTTCACGTTGACATAACTTGTGTTGTGTATTGATTGAGCATATATACATATAATCCCAACAATGATCATTTGATTGTTTTAGTCGACTAATGAAATACTTGAGAGGTACCATGAATTATGGTATTCTTTATAGTGGATTTTCACTTTGTATTAGAGTGATTGGTGATGATAATTGAATCTCCGATTCATATGAGATAAAATCCGCTAGTGGTTACACATTCACCTTTGGTGGGAGTGAAATTATTTGAAGTCAACGAAACAAACTAGCATAGTTAAATCTACTATGGAGTTTGTGTTTGTTGCATCGAGTTAAACCGCAATGAGGCCGAGTGGTTGAGAAATGTTTTATCATGATGTTATGTTCGATTCAAAACCAACACATTCGGTGTTTATACATTGTGATTGTCAAACAACAATTGCAAATGGAGAAAATAAAACATGATAAAAAAAGACATTCTCGTCGAGACGTGGTTTGATCAAACAAGCTGTTAAAAGATGGAGTAATATCCATTGATTATGTGAAGTCGAAGAGAGTTTGGCCAATCATCTGACTAAACTTTTGAGAAGAAAATTAATTACTGCAACATCGAGGGGAATGAGACTTTAGCCAATTTAAGAAATTAACAGTGATGGAAACCCAACCTCTGTGATTGGAGATCCCATGAATGAGGTTTATATAGGTAATAACAAGTCACTTGTTAATTCTGCTAGCACAATAATTGATTGTCCATTCCTATGGTGTGAGAAGTGCTAGAATGCAAGTATGAGGGATGAGTTGATAAGCTCTTAATGAATTTCATATCCCTTAAGGGTGGTATATTTACTTGCAAAATATACTTGATGAAATTTACCTATATGAGTGTGGAGTGGGGCCGCTCCTATGAGACTTTGGCATGTCTCTAGAGCATTCATGAATATCGACACGCGCATGGCCTATTAAAAAAAAAAACCGCATTGAACGACAAATTATTGAGAGGGTGTAACATGGTAGTAAGATTTGAACTTACAATAAAGAGTTCTTGGTTCATAGAAGCTACAAGTTTCACCATAACTCGACGTTAAATCTTATCTTTCTGTGTCCGGTTTCATAGTCCAAAAGACACTTTGATTCGATGTATTCTACACTCATTTTTGATAACCCAACAAATCATTTCGTCTTATTCTTTATAAATATTTTAAAACATGTGGGGGATTGTTGTATAAAAGAGTGTTTTAAAATATTTCCAATCTCACTTTTCAATTTTATTTTTTTAATTTTATTTGTCTAGGATTCTTATCCACACCTCTTATTTAAACTAATAATTCATTCTCTGCTTTTGGCTTGTGGAAGACATGTTAATTATACCTTTCCTGGAGCCAATCAACAAAATAAAATATTAATTGTCCTTTCCCTTATTTTATGAAACAAATTTTAGTTTCAAGCCTATTAATAACCAACTCTCATTTAGCAGAGAGATGAGAAATCGATTAGAGGCAAAAATTCATTTCTAACTTGTTTGCACTTTGTTGGGTTTCATGTTTAATTTGTCGTTCAAAACCCTGTTGAATCTTGGAGGATTACACAAATAAATCTTTAAGGACAAGTGCTAATTTTTGCACGCCTCAGGAATTAATCTTTCTATTCTTTGAACTTCATCAATTTTTACAACACCATTTTTATACTTCTTATCTCTGGGAGTGAAGAAGTACCAATGACCTTCAAATGATTTAAACATCCCAGCAGAAAAAAGGGGGCAAAAATTTCTCTCTAAAGAAAATATGAATGTGCAAATTACACATATTACTTACAGTCCTCATGTATGTACACTACCCTGTTGAATTACATAAAATAAGATCACTAATGACAATAACTAATCCCAAAACTACAAATAAATTCATAAATTACCTGACTATGTTATTCCGAAACTTAACAAACAAAACGATGTTGCATACACAAACCCATGCATTGGTCTCAACATCAAAATAATAAGTAAATAATATCCAAGAAAATCAAGCAGACATAAACACCCTGTTATAGATAGTATTACCAGTAAGATTGTCAGGACTGAAATCATACAAGTTAACCACATGAATCCTGTTAGGGGGCAGCATCTCTTGTTTGATCTTCTCGAGTTAAATATTCTAAAATCTCAACATCAGTGGGCGAAACCTGTAACCCCGAATCAATGCTCGCGACATATGCATCGATATTCTGTTCGCATTCGCCACTCATGTCCGAAACTAGCGGAGGAAGATTTGCGGGATATCTAGGCATCGAGTATCCATCATTAACATATAATGATCCACAATAGGACTTTGTTCTGAAGAAGAAGCAACAATTTAGAAGAAAGTGAAAAGAGTCCAATGACAAAAAGTGACAATTAGACAATTAGGAGTGAGGAATTAAATATTTTGTGACAAGCAAGGATATATTCGGGATTGGATTATGAGAAATATGTTTCGGGATAATAATTATGGGAACAAAGACATTAGAATGATATGCGGAGTAGAAATGATTGTTTAAGTGATAATCGAATAGTGGTGCAAATGTTACGGATCACATGATTAGTGGTACTATGAATAATGTCTATTACAAGGTGATGACAAGAAATTTTGAGTACCACTAAGGTTGTTAGAGATATTTTTGCGAATGATTATTGGACATTGGTGACGGGAAATTGGATCGAATATAAGCACCTCTACGCCGCCTAAGTTTTGATATTGAGGATGGGATAGTGAATAGATACAATAAGTATGAATCTTATCTAGAATTTGAAAAAGAATTATTTCGGAAGAGAATTTGGGGACCAAATTCCTTTAAGGAGGGGAGGATGTGAGACCCTGATTTTTTCAATCGTAGACGATGCGATCGAGGGTATTATTATTATTATTATTCCTTTTTCCGATACAAGTATTAAATATTCCGATAATTTATTTTTATATTTACTATTTAGTTTGTGATTCGTATTATGATAATGGATTTAACATCGGTTATCTATCTATTTCATCTTAATGATCTTTGAAAACCTGTCTACTACTAAATTAGTATTTTAAAAATACAATACCTTTGTCTTGAAAGATCATTTAGTAAACACTATATTTTCGAAACAATAGTACTTGAGATTTACTTTATACAAAAATACAACTTTTATATTTGAATAGCAAGTGTCTAATACTTGATTTTGTCAACTTACTTATTACTTGATTTAACTAATTTATACTTGGAATTATTTTTTTATTTTATGGTGTTTGTTAATGACACTTATTTTCACTTCTTTAACCATTGTTGATTTCTTTCGACTTTTAACGCGGGCTTTCAACCAGTTCAACTTGTTCTTGAGCGACGAGCTAATAAAACTCTTTTAGCATAATATATTTATTTTTATTTTAAAATTTCAAACTTAAAATTTATATATTTCAAAAATAATTTTATAATTTAATTAATCGCCTGATTGATATTTTTGACTTGTACTATTTTGACTATTTTACCGCGTCACTTTGACGGGTAAATATTAATAATAAATATATTTCATATTTAATTTTATTTTATTTATTACTTGTGATCATGATCCTTTATTAATTCTACTTTACATTAATGATCACTTGATTGATCATTATTACTATTTGTGTATTTATTAGTTACCTTAGAATTTTAAGAGACTATTTATTTTAGAGACTTATACCTTATAAAATTAAGAATTTGATTTAGAATAAGGGATCATGAGACTTATAAGTGATCAAGGAAATCACTATTCATTTTGGAGATTGGTATTATACATCTATTATCATCAATTTTGGGACAAAAAAAAATATGGATACCACATGATCTAGCTATAGTGGACGGCCATGATGATATATTTGGTGTAGAAATACCACCCAACTCTTGTACACATACACCTTATGTATTCATCTTGTGTATAATTATACCATTTTACAAGAATTATACACATTACCTTATACCTCAATTTTTAATTATTAAAATTCCCCAACATATTCTATTCTTCCCAACACTTTTCTTATTCCTATCAATATTCCATTCAAACCCATACTTTGACCCCTCTCTTTGTCTCCATGCAAGAGACCATTTGCAAGATTGAATTTTTCTTCCTCTCTCTCTCTCTCTCTCTCTCATAATACATGGCCAAGAGGCCATTTTGTGCCAAAAATTGGTTCTTTTTTTTTTTCACCAACTTCTTTCTCTCTCTCTCTCTTGTTAGCAATCCTCCAACTTCTTTCTACCTTTCTTCCTCTTCTTTCTTAACACTTAGAAAATTTCATGACTTCTTCCTTTCTTCATCCAAAAATTCGAACCAACTTACTACTACAAGGTGAGAATTTTGTTCTTCAATTTATCTTAATATCATCTAGCTACCTCCTTTCACTTCTTGACTTAAGTTTAATTTTTGGATTTTGAGGTATACTTAGAAGACCCTTGAAGATATTAAGAAACATTAGTATTATCTTGAAGAGGACCTCAAGGTTTTCAAGAATTTGTGAATAATTGGACTATAAGGTAAGAATTTGGATTTTTAGCATATTTTTCTCCTTTTCTTTCTATTTTCCAAATTTTGATACTCCATTTTTATTTTTGGAGTTTTAGGGGAAGACCTTAAGAGTTGGTTTAAGAGTGAGCAAGGAGACTCATTTTTGAGACCTCTATTAGTTTCATTTCATCTACTACACAAGGTAAGTGTAGTATTCCCAATTTTCTTCACCTTTTTCTTTTTCTCCTTAATTTTTAACCTCATTTTCTAACTCCTATTTTTTTGATATTCTTTGACTTAGGGGCTGACCTAAGTCACTTCTTCATCAAGAGTGATTTATTTCATATTTCACCAACAAGTTCATTTTTAAGGTGGGTGGAAAAACTCTTTCAACTTCTAGGTGCTTTTGTTAAATGCATGTAGTGGTTTGATCATGAGAACTTGAGATATATATATTTTATGTATTGCATGTCAATTTTATGTATCAAGTTATGAAATTTTCAAGTGTTGCTCAAAAATGCTAATTATTGAAATTTAGGGGCATGCATGTACAATTTAATGTTCTATTTGATGAATTCTTGTATGAATTGGACATGCATGTGTATGATCTTTGAAATCCATATTTTGGATGACTTATAACCTGGACAAGTCGAGCCTAATTGATTAAATTTTAATTTTGGACTTAAAATGCAAAAATGGAAAGTTGGTGGACTTAATTGCAAGAAAATAAAACTTAAGGGACCCTCTGCAAATTTCTAATTTTGGGATAGACATTTTAATCAAGTTTTAAGAGTTTTAGGATTTATAAAATCAACCTTTAAAAGCCCAAGGACTAGATTGTAAAATTTATGAAGTTTAAGGGCTACTATGCAATTTTTAAAACTGTACCAGACCTTAATTTTAAAATTTGAAATTTTAACTCTTAAGGGACTGAAAATGACATATTTTAAATGTATTCCAAAAATCCAAGTGTTTAGAGCTTGGAAAGTAATTTTGCTAAAATTGAGGGACCAAATTGTAAAAGATTAAACTTGAAGACCCAAATGATATTTCCAGGACTTATACAGCCCATGTACCTGGAATTACTAACTTAACTATAAATTAATTATATTTTGGACCCAAGGTTTAAATTTCATAACAATTGGACCCCTAAAAGCCTTAAAGGCAATTATTTCAAAATGGGACAAAAATGAGATTTTCAAAAGTTAAGGACCTACACTTATTTCTTTTTAAAACTGATTTTGTCCCAATATCCCACTAACCTTAGTGATATTTTTCAACTGAAATCACATTAAAAGCCCTTCCGGTTTGTGAGTTCCAATTATTTTAAACTTAGGGCCCGAAATAACAATTTTAACAAATTTGGGGCCAATGTGAGAATTTTATAAAAACTCGACCTCAAACTTTAAAAACCTAAATTTTTGAACAATTTAGAGAATTTAGGAATTGAACTCATAATTTTTCAAGGTCGGGATATTTATTTATTCAATTTTTAACCCCAAAAGTATTGGTTTTTACAAAACGGGGCTAATTGTAAATTTTCTTTTTATGAAGGACCTAACTCAAATTATTTTTCTTTTACTAAAACAGACCTGGACCCTCTGACTTTAATTATTAATTAAAATATTCTATTTTCTCAAAAACCCCTAGACTTATCGGATCGTCTTGACCGATTAATACCCGATCGCGGAGCAACTTCCTCGTCTTGCGATTTTGAATCTATAACGGGACTTATGTTCCACCTAATCTTTCAAGATATCGAATATTGCTTATCCTTCCAATAATCATCTTCATCCAATAACTCACCAACGCCATAATTGCCACTCGCGATTTTGAAAATTTTCTGAATCGCTTCCTCGAATCAATAATACTCGATTGCCGATTGACTACGAACTTGTTTTTACTTTCCTGCTCGAGTCAACTTGGTGTGTCGAGCTCACAGTCGGAATGGATATGTCGGGATGCAACCGGGCAGCTCATTTGCTATTCCACTCTTCCGCCCCATCGCCCTAATCCCGTAACTAAGGGGCGGAGTTTGTCCAAGGGAAGCGGGTCGTAGTACTTGAGGTATAATCATGATTATGACAAACCGAGCCTTGCTAGCTCCACTATGGATTTTGTCTTTGCTATGGAGCGATAAGGTGACAAGTCTTAGACCATCTTGCTCGGGGAGTTACAAGGAAGAACGAAGGAATCGATGTCCGATCCACACGGTTCGAGTTAATCGGACCCGTTTGGTTGGCGCCTCAAATTTGTACGCAACCGCTTACTTGTATTGCATTGGTTGGCACTACAAACCGCACGCAACCATTAATTGTCTTGCATAGGATTGGCGTTACATTCCGCACGCAATCTACTGTCTTGCCTCGAATCACATAGTGTTTGTGTGACCACAAATGTTTTCTTAAAGCGTATAAGTATATGACTTAAATATTTTATCATGGCGCTTGTGGATGTGTGTGAATTCATGCATCATATATCACGCGTTTTCATACAACTGTTTTCTCGCATTAACTATATATCACCACACTTGCACACGATCACCCCATCCACCGAGATTTTGTCTCATCCCCTCCTCGTTTTCTAACCTTTAGATGAGGACTTTGTTGAAGATGTTGAACCTACCACGGACCGAGCTCCCGTGCTCCGCTTGTTGGACTTATTATCTATTGTTGTTGATGTTCTTGAACTTGTTTCTTGTATTTCTTTGTTGAACTCTTTTATTCTCCTTTCATTGTGGTACGTAATATAAGGGTGTAGGACCCTTGACTATTAAGTTGTTATCTTTAGTTGTTCTCGGGGATGTAATTTGGATGTTTGTTGACCGTAAGTTGTAACTCGTACTTGTTCTTTATTTCCATTGCTATTTGACTGTTCCGTTGGGATTTCGTTGATATTGTCTAGATTGTTTGGTTTACTTGTATATAAGTTGTGGATCATCGTCGCGTCCCCGCCTGGGGGCGTGACATAAATAATATCCAAGAAAATCAAGCGGACATAAACACCACTGTTATAGATAGTATTACCAATAAGATTGTCGGATCAAATCATACAAGTTAATCACATGAATCTGTTAGGGGCAAGCATCTCTTGTTTGATCTTTCGAAAGTTAAATATTCTAAAAGCTCAACATCCTGGGCGAAACCGAAACCGGAATCATGCTCGCGGAATATGCATCGATACTCTCATTCGTATTCGCCATTCTTGTCATAAACTAGCGGCGACGGAAGATTTGCGGGATTTCTAGGCCTCACGAGTATGCATCATCAACATAAAATGATCCACAATAGGACTTTTACGAAGAAGAAGTAACAATTTAGAAGAAAGTAATAAAGAGTCCAACGACAAAAAGGGAAAATTATATTAGGAGTGATGAATTAAATATGTTCATTGAGGTATTTGTTTCAGGTTTGTAGAGTTAGAGAAAATTGATAGACTTAAAACGAGAAAATAAAACGTGAGAAAGAGAGTTGAAGAGAGTTTGTTACTTAATTTTAAGGAGAAATTGTAAAGTTTATATCCAATTAGGAGTTGATATACGGCTAAACATCGATTTAAGTATATCTCAAATCTCATTCTCTGCCTCAGTATTTTCGAGTAAATATATATCTTAGAATTTCTTCTAGTACAATATATATCTTAGAGATGGGACCATCTAGCAAAATTTGATTTGCGCCCACAAAATCGAAAACTTTTAAAATTTGAACATCATGGTGGGGAATGTGATTTTTTCAGGCCAAAATTGTCGTTTTTTATGAATATTTTTTTTTGAATTTGCGAATTTTTAAAGTTACGGAAATAAATTAAAATTTTAGATTTGATTATGTCATTTGTGCCAAATAGTTAGTTACAATAATATTTTTTTGTTATTTATTGTTTTATTAAGCCATCATTCAATTTTTAAAAGTTATGTCATATTTCCGCTACTTAATTGCAAAGTGCCCAATTTTACAACCCATTGACAAAGAGCTTTTAAAACCAAATTTTAAATCTTTGATGATACCACTAAGGTGGTACCGAGTTGATAGTCGAGATGTTAAGAGGAAATTGATGTACACTTAAAAACTAAAAATATATATATATATTCTTTTTGTAGTCCATTGTTTTTCAAGCTCGGTTAATCGGTTAATAATTTGATAATTAATTATCTTTTACAAAATATCACGAAATGATTATATGTGAAACTAATCAAGTAAAACCTGATATGAACTATCGTCCCCCCCAAAGAAAATAATTACGGTAAAATTCAAATCAATTATAAACTTAACTATAATCCCAATTTTTTCGTTAGGCATGTTATGGTAAATTTCACCCTAGACCTCCATGACATAACTGAAAATCCCATCTTTCATAATTTCATTTAAATCCGACCCTAAGATTCTAAAGAATTATTCGTCACATGATTGCTCAAAGTTGGCCATGAGAACTTGATTTAATTTTAAGATTTGATTTATAATAAGTCTTCTTTCTTGAGTGTTCTTTCTTCTTCCTTTCTGTCTATTTTGTTAATTTACAACTTGTGATTCTTCCTCCAGAAATTCTAATATGTGTAATCTTGGAACATATCCTGCGGGTTAATTCCCGAGACCATTTACACCTTGTGGGAGAAAATTAATACCTTAAAAATAGCATTTTTGAAGGTATGTCTAACCTATCTGATTTCATTATTCACAATTTTATAAAATAGTTAGACATGCTAGTTATTTGAAATTCAATTATGCATCATCGCAGAGCTATATATGCAAGAATTATTAAATATTTATGCAACATGTTTGTCTTCTTCAACATAGAATTTTGATCTTTTTTTTTCTTTTTGCGTTTTTTTTTCGAATTTTGTTGTCAGTTGGCGTGATTTTCTTGTATTAAACGTTTATGAATGTGTGGATGTGGAAGATATTGACTCACATGTGTATATAGTAGTAATACAAAGTGTTTTAAAAATTGGATCGGTGAGCAAACCAAAGTCATTCTAGTACTTCATGGTTGATCGGTCGGACAGTTCAATTGCAAAACGAATATGTTTTTGTATATTGTACAAAATAATATTATAATATATCAATTATTATGTAGTATATTTTTTTAATGGAAAATACATTAACAAGCAACTAAAACAATATCTAACATAACTAAAAATTCAAATAATCATATAAATGTAGCAGAATACAGAAATTTTAAACTCTAAAAGTTAATAAAAGACTAAGAGAAGTTAAAAATAAATATAGACCGGTTCAACCGAGTTTGGTCGATTTTGGCGGTTCAATCGATATTTGGCCAATTTTGACCGATCCAATCAGTAAAAATGGTTTTTGATGCCTAATTGGCCAGGTCCGAACACTGGTTCCTAATTCAAGTGGTTGAACTGACAAATCTGGTCCGATTTTTAAATCACTGGTAATACATACTTTTCACTCCAACAAATGTTATGTTTTTTTGTTTTGAGAGATCCACAAAAGGTATTTATTTTATAAATTATTAATAACTATCTTTTTTTTCCTTTAAAAAAAAAATAACTATCTTTTTTTTCTTTTCTAAAATACTTTTTACAAAATAACATTTTCAGGATGCCTGGTGGCAAGAAGGAGTTTTGGCTTCATAGGTCCCACGTTCGAACTTGGACAACAGCGGAGCATGAGGTCGGGTCTTCTATTCTCCCATAAGATAGAATTATTCCTAGGAAGAACGGATGTTCATAGACTAAAGGTTATAGAGTCTGTGTCCCCGATCGGTGTAGAAATGCGTCTGCGTTGAAATAAAAAAGAAAATAAAAATTGAGATGTCATTCATGTTTAAAGAATGAAAAAAGATAAAGCTCCCGAAGCATTTAATTAGTCTTAGAACCTTTCTCCACAACTACATATCAATTCAAAGTTGTTATAAAAACAATAAAATAAAATCAAAGTTTCAAACATGTTTGATAAATGTAGTTTTATGTACCAAAAAAGAAAAAAAATTGTAATTTTACTCAACCTCATCCAACCAATACATTTTCATTTATTTGGTAAATGAGCCAGAAAAGAAGAAAAGCAGAGAAAATCTCAATTTCAAATTTAAACTTTGGCTTTGTCAAAAAAAAAAAAAAAATTAAACTATGGCAAGAAACCATATCCACTAACATTGTGTTCAAGTGCTACAAACTTGTATTGTCAGAGCGATCACTAACCCGAGTTCGATTCCATAGGAATGCATGTGTGATGTGTCCCCTCCTCTATTATCCCCATTGTACTAAAACACCAAAAAAAGAAACCATATCCACTCTCAACAATTTATTGTTTGGCTAATTGACTTATGAGTCGTATTCCCAAAATCAGATATTTAAAAAAAAAAATTTTTGGCAAAGACAGCCTAGAAATCGTGCATGGATTGGATGCGGCAAGAGAATAACATGTCCCAAATTTATGAACCATTTTGTAACAAAACATTTCCCATACCAAAAATGGCTCTCCTTTTGAACCATTCAAAAATCACTACAAGAAAAATGCTCAACAACAACAAATATAATTTGTTGTGTATTATAATAATCAGCCGTTGTCGTAGATGGTGTTGTAAAAAAAATCCGCTCAACGACAACAGTTACAATCTGTTGCCGCTAATAAAAAGACAACAGTTAGAATTTGTTTTCTTTGAATGCTGAAAGATAACAATTGGGACAACGGCTGGTATCTATTTTTGAATTATGAGATACAACAATGGATTTGAAAACGGTTAATATCCGTTGTGGTGTTGAAGTATCACAACAGTTCTACAAGGCTTTAAAACCGTTGTACTTTGTAATCTGTTTCAACAATAGATCAAATCTGTTGTGGTTTTCAAGTATTACAACTGTTTAACAAGCCATAAAAACCGTTGTAATTTTGGACCATGGCTAATGTATTTTATATTTGGTGTCTATTATTTTTTCACCTGTGGTAATATAAATTTTGATTTCATATATGCAAAAAACAAACATAATACAAGAAAACAACATATAACTAACTAAAACAAAACATGACATTCAAGTGATTGTATCTAGTACATGTCTGCAAAAGTTTAACAAAATAAATATATCATAAATATATCTAACAAGTGTTTAACAAAACGTCTAACAAGTGTTCTCAAAGTTACACTAATTCTTTCATTGAGGGCATTTGCACCAAAGCACTCCAATATCATGCCTGCAAATAATAAGTATATACATCAATTTACATAATTTAAGTTCATGCCTCCAAATAAGAAGTATATACATCAATTTACATTAAAATCAGATTCACTCAATTACAGAATGTGCATTCTTTATAACTATGAAAATTTGCATATAACTATGAACAAAATACCTATTCACTCATGTATATGGTCTTGGATGCATTCTCGCCCACTCCGATCGCACTTCATCAATTTGAACTCGAGAATACTCACATTTGAGAAGCGTGAGAAAAAACATAGGTATTATAATTGGCTCCAATTATTAAACATTTAAAAAAACATGAGAACGCCAAATTTTAATATAATTTACCATTGATCGCAACGAAGTCATGTATCGTAGTTGAAGCTTCTACAATTTGCCTCATGTACCTCATCACAAAATAACGGCATTGGAATGCATCGGGTTGAATAGAGCCTATGCTTGAAACAATTTTAAATGACATGAGTATCAAGCTAAATTTACAAAATCACAAATACCAAACCAAAACACAACAAAAAGATAAAGCACTTGAATGAAAAAATCAACAAACCAGCTTATCCCTATTCCTCACAGAATTCTTATTCAAAACATATTCTCAATAGAATGTTTTGCGTCGATCCCCACACTGGCTCCATGTAATACTTAGATTTTTCCGAACGATAATACAAAATTGCGAGCAAAGAATTGTACTTCCCAAACAAGTTCGGGTATACGAAACATGGAAATAATACATCAATTGTGTTAACTTGGATGGTTTCTAATCTTGAGACAATGATGAAAATAAAAGTACACACATGTATATAATCGCATGTGTCTTTTTATAGACAAAAATATAATTTCGTGTCCTCCCCTGTCATAGCCTTTTAATCTTTCACTCTTTTAACATAATTTGGCATAGTTTTATAAAGCTCCACAGTACTGTCAAGGTTCTATTCTCTCGGGCATGTTGAGAATAATTAATTCAAAAACATGGAAATGGATGCATTGC
The DNA here is from genome assembly GCA_016081115.2 of Rehmannia glutinosa. Taxonomy (NCBI): domain Eukaryota; kingdom Viridiplantae; phylum Streptophyta; class Magnoliopsida; order Lamiales; family Orobanchaceae; genus Rehmannia; species Rehmannia glutinosa. The sequence goes on along the minus strand of CM071931.1, from coordinate 7,732,814 downwards.
CACTTTGGAGTAGCATTTAATTTATTCGGTCAATGAGATAATTTCCCCAGTACAATCCGGCATTCTTGATACAAATGCTACATCCGCCATATTTTGTTTCTTGTGTTAAGTACAAACTGTGAAGTTTCACATGATCAGGAAGAAAACTATTCTTAGCCTATTCTAAAGAGTTGGTTTCTGTGATTGTTAGTTGTAATCAATTTAATTATGAAAATCGAAATATTCCACATGAGATTGTCTCAGGAGAGCAAAACATATTTTCCCAAACATGTGTTGGGGGTTCATCACTAAGAATCTAATACCAGAAAGATCAACGACTTATCAAACCGATTATAATCAACTTCTTTACGGTTCACCGGGAAGAGACTACGCATATCATCAACTTCTCAATTAAGTAGTGGTTGTTAAGCAAATTATACTGAAAGGACAGACTACCATAGCTCGAAATACAAAATCAACTCAATTCAATTATAATCATCATTAGCACCAAAAATGTTCAACATAGTCAACAACAAGGTAAAATTTAAACCAATTTATACATTCTGATTTGTCCTGTAAAATGGAATGATAAAGCCTTAAAAATTCAATTTTAAGAAACATGTAAAATTGGACGGTTCAAAATATCTCTTTAAGTATGTCCCAAATAGGTAGCTTCTTGACATTCTTGTGGATTTCCGTATTGAACTATGGCCCTAAATTCACTAGTTCATTCATTATTATCGCAATAGGCATGAATTAAGACATAAAACTAAATCAAAGAGAAGTAAAACGAAATCATACAAATCCACAATTTGTTTCCAAAGTGGGTTGTGCATCCGACGAAAAAGAGGACCCAACAAATAAACAACCCCCTTGTGAGGGTTAATAACCGTCAAAATCCAATGTTCACTACATAATATATACAGAGTTAGTGAAGAGAAATAATCAAGTTATTAAAGTATGCAACTCGAAGGTGATACCAAAATAAATACTTACCCAACATTACATGCTGCTAACACAAGTTGGTTAGGCCGAGTACCATTCAGCCTATTTGCTAAAACACATGCCCTCCGTTCCATCTATTTGTCAAGAAAACCTTTATCGTCTCTTGTTGATGGTACATGCCCTATATTCAATGGATCCATGAATCTGTACTTATCAAGCTTGTTTTCCTTCACTATTTTCTTATATAAGTGCCTACCAATCATTTCAAAAATAATATTGATTAGTACAAAACTAAATGCATAATATATAAATTTTAAAACCATACAATTCTTACCATATGTAGATAGAGATACACGTGTAGGAAATTGGCTTTAATCGTGAAGGGAATGATGTCTTCCAAGTTGACGTGTACGATCATGGCCAAAGACATCATAATCTAAGCTTAACATTACATTTCCCTATCTTTGAAGAGCAAGCTTAACATAGCAATACAACATATATAATGTGTCATAACCGAAACTTTTGATATTTATTTACATGATTTATATCATTCATAAACATAAATACATGCATCTTAATATTTCATATTGACATTAGAATACATGAATAATCTTGATATGTCAATTTTTAGTTTAATTATATTAGGTTACTACTTATGCACTATTTAAAGAAATCGGGTAATAAATATTTTGAGCTTTATTTTATTACATCAATTGATTTATTTGAGTTTATAAAGTACAAATATATGTTGATTATACATTTCTAAATACATGTATATGTAATTAATTGTTAATCATAAGTTGGGGTAAGTAGATGTCACCCACTTGGTAGCTACCCAACCGGTTCTATTTAGATCAACACATACACACACACATCCACATGGGTGTGTGTTAATCCAATGGTATAAAACTCAGTTGGGTAGCTACCCAAGTGGGTAGCATCGACTAACCCCATAAGTTGAGGGGTCAATATGCATTTTAAACACACTTTAAGGGCTAAAGTGCAATTTTTGAAAACTTTGCATTATTGCTTCTTTAATGTGAATTTTTGACAGCTACATGGTGAAATGAATCTGGAAGTTTCATCATTGATAGGGAAAAAAACAAAACAAAACAAGGAAAGAAAGAAAAGGAAGGAAAAAAAAAAAACTTACGTATGTTCATTCTTCATCAAAATCCACAATTCTTCCAACTTTTCTTTGATTTTTATTTAGGAAAGCAATCTTACATATATATCTTTGGTTAAGAAGCATATATCCTCAAATAATTGGTAAGTATATATAGTTTTTGTTAATTTTTGCTATATAAACATTTGATAGCACATATAGTCATAGTTGTGAATTTTTGCTCCTTTAATCTTTCAATACATGTAATATAATGGTTAGATCTTAAATATATGTTCATAAAAATGTTTATACATGAGTTTAGTTTATGTTTTTGAGTTTTAAGAAGTCAAAAATCAGATTTAGGGTTTGTAAAACAAGAAAGAACAAGATAAACACAAAGTTGCTATAGTATAAAAATCTGTTTTACTATGTTGTAGAGAAAGTTGCATTTGAAGGTCTAAAATCATGAGTTTTAATTATTTGAAGGCATGGTTATATTTTTATACATGTTAGTTTATTGTGGTAAAAATTTGGGAGTGATTGAATACATTAAGAGGTGTGAAAATCTACATGAACTATAAGGTGACAACATGATCCCCTGTTTCTGCCCAGCAGCAGTTTTCTTCTGTATTGCTCTATTTCGACCGATTTACTCTCCGAATTTGGAGTTTTGTAAAACATAAAAGTTGTAGAAAATTGAATTAGTTTACCAGTCCAACTTGAATCATCGTAATATCATTTTTCTACAGAGAGTTATGGTGAAAATACTAATGGCTGCCAGTGAAATTTTCGAGACGCGTTTTAGTTAAATATTTTCTAAGTTTTGTCAATTGTGATTAGTTAAAATGCATACATGGCATACATACATGAATTCATTAGTACTTAGTATATGATATTAAATTTGATTATGCATTTTTGATATATTTATAGGTCAAAATCTTGATAAAGAAGCGAATAAGGTTGAGTAGACGAATCGGGATAAGGACTTCACCTTGTGAGTATAATCTTGTAATTTGTTATTCGGCTCTTATGTAATTGTATGATTGATGTTTTGGAATGAATTCCATATGTCTTGATTTTTGTGAATATGAATCAATGTGTTCTAAATGTGAATTATATGGTTGTTTTGGTGATATTATGATGATGTCGATATGAATGTGAGAAATGTGAAATGTATTGATAATATTGATATGGAATCGAGGTATATGAAAATGTGTTGATGATCTTGATATGGATATGAATTATGTGATATGAAATATGCATTCATCGAGATAAAAGGATTCTGTTATGGCCACCAATATCCTTGAATCATGTGTTCTGATTTTTAGAATTTTACGAATCTATCAGTACCGTGACGGCCACCCCGAGTTCTTGGAACTCAAGTATATGTGTTATGAATTACAGAGTGTCATGGCCATATTCGTGGTCACGATTTATTCTTGGATATGGATGGTCCATAACAGTAAAAGAATATGACTAAGCATATGCATTTGTGTATTTATTAATGATATAAATCGAATGTGTAAGATGTATTGATGATGTGCTTGTGTTGATGATGTGCTTGTGTGATGTTAAATAACTTGTTACTCGATTATACTTATTGAGCTTGCAACTCACCAATTGCAATGTTGACTATTTTTAGATTATGTAGATGAAGTGACATGTGAAGCTTTTGTACAAGTGGAAGTATAGATCCAAGGTCGGCCGGCTGATTTTCAGTCCTTCTTCCTCAGCTCATCAATTTGCATATCATTTTAGGATCTTGTTTATAAGAATGTGGTCTATAATGGTTTGTAATATAACTTATGTATGTGTGTATGAGTGTTAAAAACCGTTTCATTTGGGAATAATGTTTGTGTTTGTACAATATGTTTGCAATAATAATAAATATATGCACTACGATAAATAAAGCGGTGGTAATGCATTTAAATTGGTATTTGTATTTTAAGTGTATATGTTCTGGGGTAAGGGTGTGACAATATAGTGGTATCGAGCTCAGATAGGGGTTCTCAGAGGTCATGGCATGACATGTGCATTTTCATTTTATATTATATGTTGGCATAAGTTATAATTATGTTGCATTTTAGGCAAATGGATATACATCAAGAACCGCACGTTGAAAATGATGAGCAAAGTGTTCATGGAGGAGAAGGAACAGCCGAGCCAGGGTCACATTCATCTCATCCATCTCAACATCATGCACATGGAATACCTGCTCATTTTATGTATCCACAATATCAACCTGTAAACCCTCCCGAATCACGTGAAAGAAGGTATGATAAACTAAGAAAAATGAGAGCTGTCGATTTTACCGGCACCACTGATCCAGCAGTGGCAGAAACTTGGTTGAAACGGACCGAGAGGGTTCTGATTTTTTTTTTCTTTTGCAGTTATCTTCACAAGGGCCAACACATGAGGAGATAGATTTTGAGTTCTTGGGGAATTTAAGTGGTGACCCTTATATTCTACACACTTATTCCAGATTCTACACACTTATTCCAGTCTCTGGAATCCTCAGAGGATCATGTAAGTACCATTTCCATAACTTCACCATTCTCAATCTTATATATAATGGAAGAAATTCAGGGTTAATTACAAAAACTGTCCCTGAAGTTTAGCTTGATTACAAAAAAAAGGTCCAACTATCTTTCAAAATTACAAAACTCATGCTTGAGATTTGTATTAGTTATACAAATTACCCTGTAAAACAAAAAATAATGTCAGACTAAATCATAAGGGTAGTAATTGTAGATATCAGGAAAAAACAATTCAGAATTTATCACCAGGTCTAAAAGAATCCCGAGAAATTACAAGAAATTGTACTTCCATCAAAGGAATTTCGTTAGTCATAGCAGTGCAATATTCATTTGAAGCATGTATCAAACTAGTCACCATCCAAGCATGAACTCTTACCAGGATTGAAGAATCCTACTGAGGGATCCACATCCAATAGCAGCAGGTAAGTCTATGCTTTACGGTCGTCAGTGTTATCACCAGTTCCATCATCAGTGTTATCACCAGTGTTATCATCAGTTCCATCAGCAGTGTTATCATCAGTGTTATCATCAGTTCCATCAGCAGTGTTATCATCAGTTTCAGAAGTCATATCGCCATCCATTTTATCCTTTGCTTCTCTCTTCCTCTTTTTCCTGCCTTGTTTTTTTATTTTCTTGTACAGCTTGCAAAGGGCCCAATCGTCCAGCTGCAACAATAAGGACATTGGCAACCACATAATTATCAATTAATTCTAGGAATAATTGCAAAACAAAACCCCGAGGGTTGGTTAAATTATAACAAAACTCAGAGATGTTCCAAAATTACAAAAAACCAAAAAAAGAAAAAAAAAAACTCATGTTTGATTCTGCCTAAAATTTAAGAGGGGCCATTGTAATATTTCTATAAATATCGGGGGGTGGGGGCTTGAAATATATTTGCTTACGAAGTGGGGAAATGTGAGCGAAAATCACAACTCAACGAGTTTTTTTTTGCAATTCCCAAAAACCATTGGGTTTTTTTTGTAATTAGATGGAACCTCAGGGCTTTTACAATAGATATCCAGTTGTACAGGAAAAAAAAGGGAACTGTAGATGATCTATAACTAGGAATGAGTAACAATAGTCCTAACTGTAACTTTTCATTTTCTACTTTTAAATCCCATTTTGTAAAGTCTATTATAACACAGAAAAGAAACAAGAAAAAACAAAAACCAAAAAAGGTAAAACTACATACTCTTCTACTGTTTTCTGGTGGTTGGACAGGGGCTGGGGGGTTTTTCACTCTGAATTCGTCCATCATCCAATCGGTCTTCATTATCCCCCTAACAAACACAAATGGAATCTTATATGCAATTTCTTTTCCATTGTGTTGGATAGGAATTTCATAATCAACAGCCATCCAAAATCCATCCACAACATCCCTGTTTGGACTTGAGCGCTGAATATGCTTCTCGCCTCTGGGATAAAGAAGAACCATGAAGGATTTTCATCTTCTCCCAATGCTTTAAACCTCTCTGAGGATGAGGGAAAATAGAATATGTCATTTAGTAACAGACAAATAATTATCTCCAAAGAAAAGATTTCATTCATGAAGGTGCAAATTACACATGTTACAGTCCTCATGTATGGCAAGCGTTCATTTTGTGAATGAATGAAGGAACTTACAATCATTGGAAATCAATAATGAGAATACTTGAACTCACAACAAACAAGTGTTTTAACATTCTTGCTGGCTAATTAAATTCGTTAAACAGCAAGTTAAATTATATGCCTTACCTCCTTTATAGTCCAAGATACATAAAGTATCTGCCTCAGTAATCCCCAAGAGTAGACACCTTCTATGTATCCGAGACAAAACAAATAAAAATGGATATTTTGTTCTGAAGTTAAACCGATTGAAATTATAATTCCACTATCAAACAATTAAACATCTCTCTAATGCAAGAATCTAGATGAGAAAATACTACTACACAGGAAAGAAACTGAACGGAAAGACGTAGTCGCCAAAACTATGATTTAATAGCATCTAAGAAAATTGAACAAAAGGAAACAAAACAAACTACTTATACAAGACTCAAAAATTAACCCCATACTGAGGGAAAACCCTCTAGAATGCCAGGCTTGAAAAAAAATATCCCCAAACTGCAGGAAAAGAAACTAAAAGAATAAACCCCATAATAGAAACTAGCTCATGCATTTCTTTCAAAAGAAACAATGACTTAGTAATTTTCAAGAATATTAACAAAAATATAGACCCTGATACACAAATCTCAAATGGAAACAAATTTTACTAATAATCATTTGATATCTCAATTAATGATAATACATGAACTCACAACAAACAAATATTAACTTTCTTGCTGGCCAATTAAATCCCCAAAACAGCAAATAAAATCTTTTTCTTGTATATAGTCCAAGGTACATAAAATTATCAGCCTTTGTAATCCCCTAAAGTACCTTCCGAGGATAAATCCAGTAAACTTAAAATTCCACTATCATACAACTAAACCTCTGTATATAATGATAGATTCAAGAATAAAAAATATCCCCAAACAGGAAAGAAAAGAGCCCATGTATAATTTTCAACAGAATTATCCCCAAACAGGAAAAGAAAATAAAAAGCAAAGAACCGACGCACATAGAAACTCATGCATTAATTGTCAATCCTTTTTCCAAGAAAATCAAACACCCTGATAGTGAAATCTCAAAAAGAAACAAATCTTACTCTGAAAACAAGGAGAAACTGTATAATTAACAAGCAATAACCAAGATTTGAGTCGATTAAAAATATTACCAGCAAGATTCTCAGGATCGAATTCATACAACCTATTAACCACATGAACCAAGTCGGGGGCAGCCACTCGTTGTTGATCTTCTTAATCAAATATGCAGTTACGAGCTGTTCATCAGTGGGGTGAAACCTGTAACCCGGAGGCAGGGCAATATACCTCTGTTCGTATCCGCCATCATTATTGTTCTTCATCACTCAAATTCTGTTTCTACGCCTCTGTGGACTGTGTATGCATGAAGAAGAAAGGATTTAGAGAAAAGTGGGAGAGAAATTTGAAATAAGTAAAACCCCGCTGCTCAAATTGAGTTTATTTAAGAAATTTAGGGGAAATTAATAAAAAGGGGCGCTATTTGGCGGCAAGACGTGTTCGGTTCGGTTATATTGGTTAGAACTTAGAATATAACCAATACATAATGTGACTTGGAACCGTCGGGTCGGTTCGGGTTTTTTTTTTTTTTAGGAAATGGTCGGTTCGGTTTGGAACCACTTACACGGTATTATTTTTTAAATTTTTTTAATTGAATTATAAATTAAAATGTTTTATCTGAGGTTTTTTCTTGAGCTAAAAATGAATGAAATAAACTCAAGAGTTTGGAAAAACTATTTTAACTTTGAGTGATTTTATCTACACGTTGACTTTGAGTGATCTGTCCTAAAAAGCAATATCATTTTGGCGTCGTCTGTGAGAATTGCCAAAGCATACGAGATGCAAACTCGGTGACAAGCACGTAAAGTCCGAAAAAAGATCATGGGTCAAGCTACAAACCTCTCAATGCTACGATAGCAGAGGTACTGATAGCTGCAAAAAAAAAAAGGATAATTGACCCACCACAGCCACTAAGAAGTAACCATACACAGGCACGCTCCAACTTATACTGCAGATATCACAGAGACAAGGGGCACACTACCGAGGACTGCTTTGTTCTAAAGAAGGAGATCGATCGACTTATCCAGAAGGGCCACCTAAAAGACTATGTAGATCAGAGCAAGTTCGCCGTGATCCAAGGCCACACGAAGAATAATCTCAGCAAGACTAGCGCCGCTCAGAACCCCACATGGAGGAAAGACATGACAATCATGTAGCCGGAGTCATTAATGTGATCTTCATAGGACCAGAGGGTCGCTCGGATTGCTCTCTAGGAACGTAGCAAGGGGAGAATGGGGCGACCCGAGGAAACCCCGTTCAAGAAAAGAATCATAGAGCCACAACAGACCAAAGGCATGCCTATCACATATGGCACTCAATAATACATCCCTGAAACCCAAGTCCACCTAGACGCCATTGTCATATAAGTAAATGCGCCGGCCACCTTTGTGGTCGAGTAGGGTCTTAGTGGATATGGGAAGTGTAGTAGATGTCATATTTCGGGTCCTTCGACAAGATGAGGATCGACCAAAGCCTGATTGCTCGGTTTTACGTGCCGCTAATTGGCTTTACCGAAAAAAGTGATCAAGTCCTCAAGAGAGATCAACCTACCGCTCACTTTGGGCATGGACGCCAAAGATCGTTGTTACGAAGATGGTCCGTTTCCTCATTGTAAATGCTCCTTCTTCGTACAAATCTGATATTGGGAAGGCCCAGCCTGAACCAGTTCTGGGCCATCCCTCCACAGTTCACTTAAAGTTGAAGTTCCCCATGGACTCTGGAATAGGTTAGGTTATTGGAGATATTAAGACTGCTCGGGAGTGTTATGTGGCCACCTTGAAGATGAGCAAAATCCATAGACAGAATAATGAAAGCACCACACAACCTTAGACACCAGCTCTCACGGACTCTCGGGGATTTTAGTAATTGTTTTTTTCTTGTTTTAGGTTTATTTCCACCCAAGAGGAGCTAATCATTTATTTACATTTCGATTCTATTTCGCCAACATGGCGTACAACTTTATCATTATAATGAATAAAAGTACTTTCACGTTTCTACTTTGATTTTGTGAATGCGATTCCGCCAAATATGGCCAAGGTCAATAACGATTTGTGTGCTCTCCTCAACGAGACCTCATTTTTCCAACTAAGGCCCCAGATGGGAGAGGCCATCTCACGGGGGCCCTCGTAAATAACCTCCTTCAGCTAAGATGTCACAGGGGAAGACCTCACCCAGGTAAGACCCCGGGTGGGAAGATCCCTCCCGGCTAAGACCCCGGATGGGAGGGGCTTTCTCATAGGGGTCCTAGTAATTCACATCCTCCGGGTAAGACCACAAAGGGGAACACCTCACTCGGCTAAGACTCCGGGTGGGAAGTCCCTTCCAGATATGACCCCAGATTGGAAGGGACTCCTCATAAGGGTCCTAGTAATTTACCTCATCCATCTAAGACCCCGGAGGGAAAGATCTCACCTGGCTAAGACCCGGGTGGGAAGACCCCTTCCGGCTAAGATCTTGGATGGGAGGGTCTTCCTCATGGGGGTTATAGCAATTCACCTCTTCTGTCTAAGACCCCGAGGGGGAAAGGACATCCTTACAAGGGGTTTCGAGAATTCTTCACGATGAAAACATGCAAGGAAAAGAACATAAAAATGCTAAGACATGTGGAGAGAAATTAAAATAATGAAACAAGAACTTGCGAAGAGCTAAATGAGGGCGCCATTTCAGAGATCCAGAAGAGCGCCCCATGAGCTCCAGGAGGGCGCTCCCTCCGGACTCCAGAAGGGCATTTTATCACATTAAACATAAGTAATTCTGGCTATTTCAAAGAAATTAAGACTTCCTTCCGAAGGGATAGGTCCATCTCTACGCTAAATATAAACACATCCTCCACGGAAGGAAGTCACGTGCGAATATTGCAAGTAAAGAATGATAAAAGAGAACATATATGCATATGGAAGATCGTCGATGTAACGTAAATGCAACGGAATATCATCCTGCCCTATGGGGAAAATAAACATCTCAAAATGAAAGGAGAAAACAAGAAATATCCAAGTACATAAAAGCAAGCCCTAAACAGATGGGCAAGAATCGAAGGTCATCTGGGTGATAGGTGTGAGTTTGCATGTATTTTAGGGCATATTTATGGCTATAATTGTTTATAAACGTGCAATAACTCATATGAAATGGTATATATTCGCTCTTCGTGTAAAAGGTATTACGCTTTGCTCTTTTTGTAGGAATTAAATGATATTTGGAGTGATTTTGTGACAAATACGAGCATTGCGACCTAGAATCATCAAGAATCAAGCGATTACACTCAATTGGAAGCCAACTATACTGAGGTGCAGAGTCATAGTAATGAGTCGTGTGTCAAAAGAAGCATGGATGATCAAACAACAAGGGGAGTTATCTCGAGGAACGTCCGACGCGTCCCGGAATTTCTAAAGATCGGCGGGGTTTAGTATTTGGCCATAACTCTCTCTACAAAATTGATATTGAGCTGATTCAAGTGGCTATGGAAAGCTAAGAGAGAGGTCTACAACTCTTATGAAGACCCCGAGAAGCAAATTCGGACGTTTGGGAGGCACACGGGTAACCCGTGCGTGGACGTATAACCCGTGCGCTTTGAAGGCACACTGAAGGTTTTGAGCATGCCTACGGCTCGAGCACGGGTAACTCGTGCATGGGAGCATGACCCGTGCGTGGTTGGTAAAAATCAGGGGAATGCTTACTGATTTGAGCATGGGTAGCCCGTGCGTGGGAGCACGCCGTGCGTCCCTGCGCAGAAAACTCCAAATCGACAAAGACATTGACTAGGCTTCTAAGGGATATAAATAGCACTTTTGGGGACGCACACCAGAGGGAAAAAGGCTGGGAATACACCCATGAACTCAAGAAATAGCTCAACTTCATCTAGGAAGAGTCAAGGGAAGAATCGGGTCAAATCGGAGCTTGAGGATTGAAGATTAAACGAGAGATTATCTATTTCCTAAGTTTTCTCATTCTTTGTGCTTTAATCTTTTATTTTAGCTTGTCATGAATATAAAAATTTGTCTATGGGTTGTTTATTTGTAATGAGTAGCTAAACTTCTTGTGATTTCCTGGTTTTGGAAGTAGATTAATTAAACTCTTGTTGATTGTTTTAATCTTAATTGAAGTTATTGTCTTGAATCCTATTTGAGTACTTTGTTCTTATTCTTGTTTTATCATTTTGCCAATGATTTAGCATGTTTGATATATTGATTCATAATTCGAGAGATGAGTTTCGATATTAGATCTTGAGTACTTGACATGAATATTTGCATAATCGAGAGGTTTGTGAATATTTGTGAGGATATTTGATCTGTTGTGCTTTGGGAGTTGTGTATCATATGTTGAGTAGAGATGCTAGCATAGATATTTCAATCTACACTTTATATACATCTCGAGAGGGAGGATGAAATACCGTTGTGATCGTCTTATAGGTGTATTGATAATAACTTTGGCTTTGATTAAATCGTAAAACAAGAGGAATATTAATTGAAACCATAAACCGGGAATCTATTTCATTCTCTTGATAATTCCATTATTTTTAGTATCTTGTATTCTTGTGGTTATTTCTTGCCTTTACTTCCACAACAATCATCCAACTTTCGATCGTCTAAATAAAATAAGATCGTTTTGGTTCAATACTTAGCGCATAAATTTATTAGTCTCCGTGGATACGACCTTACTTATCCTATTCTATAAACTACACCGTACACTTGCGGTGAAGCTAAAAATAAGGCGAACAAGTTTTTGGCGCGTTTCGGGGCTAATAAAATTTTTGGTGCTAATATTGCGATAGATAGAATTATTTTTAATTTAGACATTTTTTTATTTCATTTTTCTTTTGTAAATTCAATCTCTACAATGTTTGATTTATTTCTTTGGGTTGGTGCAGGTAGCGCACGAACACTCGCTCGGATGGAGAAAGTCAACTACTTCAATAACTGGAATTCTTACAGTTTTAGGAATAATCCTACTCCTACGTACTATTATCCAGATTGGGGGATTTATGAAGATTTTTCATATGCTAACACGGAGAATGTGATTCCACCACCATCAAGCTTCAATGTAACGAATGGGTTTACCAATGCAAATGCAAATTCATCTTTAGAAGATGCCCTCACCTCTTTCATAAATCAACCAAGTTCATTCATGAGTGAAACTAGGAGCCGCTTCACAAGGCAAGACGCAAGGATGGACAAGATGGAGCTACAATTGACACAGTTGGCTAGTACGATGAAAAATCTTGCGACTCAAATGTGCCAATTAGTTACAATTGTTGGTGGGCAACTACAAAAGAGCCAATTCTCAAGCACCACTGAAGCCAACTCAAAGGAACTATGTAGTGCCATTCATCAAAGGAGTGGTACCGGATACGAGCCGAAGATCCTGGAAAAGCAAGAAAGTTCGGAACCAAACACGGATTGTGTGGTACCAAAAAGGAGCAAAAAATAGGACAAAGAACACACGAACCATGTGTGTACGCTCGTGCAGCGCGTGCAAGATATCATAAGAAAACTATTCGAATGAGACGAGCACGAACAATATGCGCGTAATTCAAATCAAAGTGTTCCAACACCAGGACTCCACTACTTTCTTGGAAATCCTAATTATGCATTACTAGATGCAAACAATGCAAAAATGGTTCTCAACCAAGACCCAAAGCGACTAATATATGCATGCAAAGGTGGTGCAATTGAAATTAACAGCGTCAAGCTAAAGGCGTTAAATATAGCGCTTGTTGGGAGGCAACCCAATGGTTTGTGGTGTGATTTTTGTTTTTGTTTGTTTTCTTTAAAAATATTACCCGATTTTACTTCGTAGCCACACGGGTTGGGCGTGCGTGAACGCACGCCCCATGCATGATTAAAGAATTAGAGATGTTACTACGGCACCACGCACGGTGTAGCCCGTGCACTTACGCACGGCCCGTGTGTCCATCTGCTAAGAGGGATACGAGTTTATGCAAGTTGAGACATCAGGGAGAAGTGCAGGAGGATGCTATAGAGATCGCTTATAAGGTGACCACAACGTCGGGTAGACGTTGGGGCCACTTTCCGCCACCACATCCACAATGAATCAGGTAAATCCACACTTTTCAATATTGAAATTCTATCTTTCGTTGTGCGCGATATAATTCCATTCAAGTTTGGGGGAGAGATAGTTATTTTGATATGAAATGTGTGGATAGAAAAAAATTTGCATTTTGTGTGTTTTCATATAGTTGCATGTAGAGCATTTTAGGTTGCATTTGCATTAGAAACACGTTTATTATTTTAACACGCTTACCGCTTTCATGATTTTAGAGAGTGAGTTGTCCGTGATGAGACTCGTGCTATATTTTGAAAAATTTGTATTGTTTGGATTAGATGTTGAGTATGAGTTGATTGAGCCATGAATAGATGATATTGAGCATGTGGATATTGAGAACATGGTTTGATGCTTTGAATTACGTATTTGCAAGCCTGTGAGCTTTTGAGCCTTTACTACTTTCAATTATATGCAGTCTTGTTGTTAATTTGAGTGTATCATTCATGTTGTCAGAATTCTAGAACTTGCTCTGGTATCTCTGTCAAGGTCACATGTTGTATGCGAATTGTGAAAATGATCAAAGGCCATTTTTGTTAGCCCTTCAAGCCGTTTGCTTACCTAAATGATAATATTGAAACTCCTAGTTAGCTAATTTGAGCCCTTTGCCTAATTTCTTGATAGCCACAATTCAAGCCTTAACTTGATAAATCTTTTACCCAACACTTGAGCGTATAACATTGAGTAAAGGGATTGAATAAGGGTGAATGGGTGAAATCAAAATTTTAGAAGGTGGTGTTAGAGTTGGTTGATGGGAACAAAAGGGGAAGAAAAGGAGGAGAAATGAATTGTTGAAAACTCATATAAAACTTAGAAAAAAAAATTCGGCTTTATAAATGAGTTTTATATAAATGAACTTGGGGGCTAATGGTTGTAATTTGAGATGATGGTGTTTTACAAAAGAAAGGGGATGGAGATAAGAAGAGTTGGTGAAAATTGAAGATGATTTGGGTAGCATATTAAGCTTTAATGTAGATGATTTATATATTCACCGGTCTATACGCTCGAGTTTGAGTCACTCTATCTATATTTTCCTGCCCTAACCAAAAAGCCTTTATTACAACCAAAGAGAGAAAGTCCTTTTTGATTCACAAATTGCATGCATTCTAGTGGCGGAGATATGAGACGATTTGCAAGCCTATGGCAATTCTACAATATTGAATTGAATTGAGTGTAAACACGTCCCATAATTCATTCGAGATGTGAGTATACACTTGATCTTTGAGAGGCGTGATTCATAGCATTTACCATGTTTTCTTTGATGTGTGCTCTATGTTAGATGTTTGGGGCTTGGTTGATTCGTTGCTTGACACCTATGATGAACAATACGAATTTTATGGAGTTGTTGTGCGTTCTACTTTTCATTACTCTCAGTTATGTTTTGTCTTGTTTTTAAAAGCGTTGACCGAGACGGCCAACATTTTAAGTTTGGGGGTTTTGATAGGTGTGAGTTTTGCATGTATTTTAGGGTATATTTATGGCTATAATTGTTTATAAACATGCAATACCTCATATGAAATGGTATATACTCGCTCTTCGTGGAAAAGGTATTACGCTTTGCTTGTTTTGTAGAAATTAAATGATATTTGGAGTGATTTTGTGACAAATACGAGCATTGCGACCTAGAATCATCAAGAATCAAGCGATTACACTCAATTGGAAGCCAACTATACTGAGCCTAGAGTCATAGTAATGAGTCGTGTGTCAAAAGAAGCATGGATGATCAAACAACGAGGAGAGTTATCTCAAGGAACGTCCAAACGCGTCTGAAATTTCTAGCACTGGCAGGGTTTAGTATTTGGCCATAACTCTCTCTACAAAATTGCTATTGAGCTGATTCAAGTGGCTATGGAAAGCTAAGAGAGAGGGCTACAACTCTTATGAAGACTCCATAAGCAAATTCAGACGTTTGGGTGGTGCACGGGTAACCCGTGCGTGGACGCACAACCCGTGCACACCTGAAGGCACCTGAAGGTTTTGAGCATGCCTACGACTCTGAAAACGGGTAACCCATGCTCCCACGCACGACCCGTGCGTGGTTGGTAAAAATCAGGGAATGCCTACAGTTTGAGCACGGGTAGCCCGTGCGTGGGAGCACGACGTGCGTGCGTCCTGAGAAAAACTCCAAAATCGACAAAGACATTGACCTAGGCTTCTAAGGGGTATAAATGGCACTTTTAGGGGCGCACACAGAGGAAAAAAGGCTGAGAATACACCCAAGAACTCAAGAAATAGCTCAACTTCATCAAGGAAGAGTCAAGGGAAGAATCGGGTCGAATCGGAGCTTGATGATTGAAGATTAATCGAGAGATTATCCATTTCCCTAAGTTTTCTTATTCTTTGTGCTTTAATCTTTCATTTTACCTTGTCATGAATAGGAACAATTTATCTATGGGTTGTTTATTTGTAATGAGCAGCTAAACTTCTTGTGATTTCCGGGTTTTGGAAGTAGATTAATTGAACTCTTGTTGATTGTTTTAATCTTAATTGAAGTTATTGTCTTGAAGCCTATTTGAGTACTTTGTTCTTATTCTTGCTTTATCATTTGACCAATGATTTAGCATGTTTGATATATTGATCCATAATTCGAGAGATGAGTTTCAATATTAGATCTTGAGTACTTGACATGAATATTTGCATAATGCAGAGGTTTGTGAATATTTGTGAGGATATTTGATCTCTTGTGCATTTGGGAGTTGTGTATCTTATGTTGAGTAGAGATGCTACCATAGATATTTAAATCTACACTTTATATACATCTCGAGAGGGAGGATAAAATACCGTTGTGATCGTCTTATAAGTATATTGATAATAACTTTGGCTTTGATTAAATCGTAAAACAAGAGGAATATTAATTGAAACCATAAACCGAGAATCTATTTCATTCTCTTGATAATTCCATTATTTTTAGTATCTTGTATTCTTGTGGTTATTTCTTGCCATTACTTCCACAACAATCATCAAACTTTTGATCGTCTAAATAAAAATAAGACTATTTTGGTTTAATACTTAGTGCATAAATTTATTAGTCTCCGTGGTTACGACCTTGCTTACCCTATTCTATAAACTACACCGCACACTTGCCGTGAAGCTAAAAATAAAGGCGAACACCGGGTCGAAATATAACTATCACTACTCAGCGGGGGGCTCCATCTCCTTCAAAGAACATCGACCTCTCAAGGATCATCTCCATCACCGCCTCCCATGTCGTCAGCTTCGTTGGGAAGATCCTCCAAATCCTCGACCTCCTTCTCCTCATTAGAAACGCCACAGTCCAAGATGTCAATCACCTCGCTAGAGGCCTTGCTGCTCCGCCATATAAATTTGTGGCAATGGCGAACCGCTCTATCAAAAAAAATGGAAGACTCATTTAGCAACCATGCGCGGTACTATGAAGAAGCTCTGTAAGCCTCAATCAAGGAGGACCTCTCCCGAGCTAACAAGGGCGCCCGGTGAAAGACTGGAAAAAGACATCACCTGTCTTAGATTCATGGTTTAGCTAGGCCTTCGCCCACTCAAACTCCTTCGATAGTTCGGAAATTTTGCTCACGTGTTGAGTCGCGCCTTCTGTCAAGCTCTTCACCTTATCTTGTAGTTAACGATTCTCTACCTCCATCACTTTGCCTCGATGGTTCGAAGCCACTGCGAGGTTCAAAA
Organism: Rehmannia glutinosa; assembly: GCA_016081115.2. Classification (NCBI taxonomy): domain Eukaryota; kingdom Viridiplantae; phylum Streptophyta; class Magnoliopsida; order Lamiales; family Orobanchaceae; genus Rehmannia; species Rehmannia glutinosa. The sequence goes on along the minus strand of CM071931.1, from coordinate 7,715,859 downwards.
TCTACAATAGAAAGTCTTAGTCAAATAAAAAGACAAAGAGTGAAGAATGATATGCAAAATAATTTACCCGAGTGACATCCCCGCAAAGGTGAATCTCGATATCCTTGAAGGACGAGAGACCCAAGATGGGACTAATCATCTGCCGACAAAGCTTCTATTGTCTTGGCATAACCTGCGAGAATCTATGTAGTCCTAATGGGTGAATCCCTACATGGCGGTTGACTCGCTCGAGAAGATAACTCGGGGACCACAGTCCCGGAAGAAGTAGTAACGCGGGTCTCCATCCTCGGCCTCTTCCCTATAGAAGAGCCAGAATGAGGATAGAGAGCAGGAACAACATCAACATAGTCGCTGGAGCGAGAGCCCCAGCGTCAATCACTCTCTGGACGATAAGGGCGCGACCCTCACTCACTATTACTCTGAGGTGGGGCACTCGAACTCCTGTCAGCAATAGATTTTTCCTTGACATTCTCCTTTTCCTTTCTCTTAAAGGCCCTCAACTCTACGATGTTATAACTCTCCATACCTAAAAATCAAGCAAGAAGCAATATCAGAAAACATTGGCAGTTAAAATATGCAAGTAAAACGAGAAACAATACATAGAAGTAAAAGAAGGTGGAATACCCAAGAACTCCCTAAAATTCGGAAGACTCTCAAACAATCCCCTAAACTTCCGCCATTCCTTTCGGGAAGTGAGAGTGCCTCGAGCCGTCATGGTTTCTGAAACCCATTCGTGAGGTAGCTCCCAACCATTATCCCTCACATAGAAGAAGTTCTCCTTCCACAACCCACTAGGAGAAAGAAGCCCCTCAAGGAACTTGCACAGGGGGCGGGGAAGAGCGGAACCATCCACAATAGGAGTCAAACCTAATTGTCGCATCACATACACGTACCTTCGTATACATGCATAAGCTTGAGGAATCAACTAACCAACACATGCTCTTACGGATCTAAGAATCACGATGACAAAATTATCCAGAGGAAGAACAAAGCCAACGGAGGCGTAAAAATAAATAAATGATGAAGCCCTTGGTGAATGAGTAAGCCTATCGCCCGGACTAATGTTTTGTATATTTTTGTGTGTATTTTGTATGATTATTTATACATATTTTTCGCATGTTTTATTTTTATTTGCGTGTTTTAGTGTTATGTCGTATTATTTTGTTGATTTTCTAGAATTTTGTGGAAAAACAAGTTTTGGAGCAAGAAACGTCAAAAGGTTATTTCGCGCAACTGCGACAGTCTTCGTACTTGGAACATAACATTTTCATCCGAAGTTCAATTGACCTGATTCATATTCCATTGGAAAGCTAAGACAAAGTTCTACAATGTCTATTTCTGCTACTAAATGTAGATGAAGATATTTGGATGGGTTAAAATCATGTGCAAGTGGAAACAATGTGTTGAAATCTTGGAAATGACACGTCTTAGTATTTTGCTCATAATGCTCTCTAGAAACATGATATTGAGGTCATTCCAGTGACGGTAGATAGCTAAGAGATAGAGCTACAATTCATACAAAGACACAGAGAACAAATTTCGAAGTTTCAAGGTCGCGCACAAGAGGTCTTGGTAGCTCAGCAGTGACAAAGGCCGGTGAAAGACAAAGAAAAAGTGCGCACGCGATGTGACTTCCTAAACATGAAATTCGCAATTTTCTTCCGATTTTTGTCTCTTCCATCTTGTTTTAGCCTCTAGGCTTATAAATATGACTTGTAGAGCCTTTATTTTCGACACACATTATTTCTTAATGCCTTTAGACTTTTCAATATTGGGATTGCTTGAGTTCTTCCCATTGAAGTTTTATTGCGGCTTAATCAAAGCGTAATATTTCTTCATCTCTTTTATCTGATTTTAATTGTTGGATGATTATTATTATTGGATGATGATGTTTATGATTGTTTTCGTCTTCAATTGAGATTATGATCTCACCCGAAGCATAAACTAATTTTTTGTTCTAGGATTAAAATGATTTGATTCAAACAAACAAGAATGAGTATTGACTAATTGATTTGCTTTCTGAATAAATTGATTTATTTGTCGTTTAATTGCTTGTCCAACTTTTGATTATTTTGGGGAAATGATTGAGATCGAGAGAAAAATATTATTCCTGGACTAAATTTTTTTAGGAGGTTACATATGAATCAGAAATGTATATTAACTAACTTGGATTAATGAAAATAGCAAATTATGTAGATATAACCCTAATCGTGAATAACAACCGGTGCATATCTAATCGAATAACAACTAGCATAGAAACTTGGAAAAATAATAGCTCATGGTAATCTATCTATATCTATCTTAAAAGTGTGAATTTTTCTTGCAATTTTTATTGGACAAAAATATCCTTTAGAATAAACTTTTAGAACAACTAGGTAATTTGATATTTATTTAGCTTCTATTTGTTCAATTATAAGACAATGTGACCTTTTATATCTATATTTTAAAAGAATTTATTCTTTCAGCTATAACTCTTAAAATATTTTGAATTTTCAAATAATATTAGCTTCATATTAAGCTAGATTTGAGAGCTTTCTAACCATATGTCATAAGCATATATAAGGACTTCACATGAGAAAATTCTAACATTATAAAGTTCAACACTATATAAAAATTAAGAATTTATGTTTTTCTATAGTTTTGTTATTTATTTAATGTTTAATTATATGAGAGATGTTCATTATAGACAAAGAAAATTCAGAATCTGAAAATATATTTTTTTAATCAAAACACTAAGAATACTTTAAATTTCTTATAAAATAAATTTCAAATTTAAACTAGGTTTCAAAATCTTCAACTATATGTTCTAAACATATACACAAGTCGTTATAGAAGAAAATTTTAACTATTTAATTTTTAGTATGATGCAAAATTGTATATTTCTTATATTATTTTAAATTTTATCAATAATTAAATATGTCTATTATAATTTATAAGAAAAAAATCAAATTACAATATACACGATAAGAAAAAATAAAATAAAAAAATATTTTAGGTGGTTTTGATGCTAAATAAAAGTAGAAAAAATATATAATTCCTTTATGGTCGAAAAATTCTCCCCAATTAGTAATATGTAATTTAAAAATTAATTTATTGATGGTTGTTAAAGAAATAATATTTAAAATAAGAGAGTTTCATATTTTATTTTTATTGCAATTTCATATATATTTTATTTTAATTAGCCATATCAGTAAAAACAAAAGTACAAAATAAAAGGAATAAGATTAACATGAAGAAGAAAAACCGAACAAGAACCAAAAAAGGTTTGTCGCGGCAAAAAAGTTACCTTTTAAATTTTAACTATATGTGTTAATATGACTTTTACTTAATTTTCTATATATAACATTATAAGTTTTAGTTTCTAATTTATTGTTTTTTAATATATTATGATTTCAATCTTTCGGATATTTATATCATATAAAATTTAAGAACAAGTGCAAAAAAGTGTTAATAGTTGTATATATAAATTTATAAAAACAACAAAGAAGACAAACTTAATAAAAAAATTCCATATGTATTAAATTGACAATTGTGATAAAACCTGAATGTCATTTGAAAATTACATCCTTAAAAATTATAAGTTTAAAATATTAATATGATACATATTTATAATAAAAAAGTGTACCAAAATAATTAAATTTTAATAAAATGGTGTGAAAGAGTGAAACATGCATGAGCTAAAATTGGATTAGTGTAACTCATTTAATATGTACAATCTAACAATTGAGAAAGTAATTATATATTAGTTCAAATACTAACATAACATTCATAAAAACTAAGTAAATTAAAAAATTACAACAAATAAGAGTGAAAACTAAGAATAAAAAATATTAAAAAAATAAATGATTATACTTGAAATTAATGAGTTGAGATTGCTCTAAATATTTTTGGGGGGTTAATCTCACATATATAGATAGTTTAGGATTAAACTAAATGAAACATATTATAAAGATGTGAAAGAATAATAGTAAATAGTTAAAAAAAATATGGGTCCTAGCTGGGAATTCTAAAGAAAAATTAAATGGCTTTCATATAATATGTATAATTTGATATTTTCGATAAAATCTCAGTTCATTTTAAAAGCAAATAACCTTTATGAATTATAAATATTCAAGCACAAAGACAATTATTATAAAATTGGGTACAAATTATTCTAATTTTTACAAAATCAAATATTATGAAAAACCTATGAACAAGAATCAGAAATGAAAAGTCACTGTGTGTATATAAAATTGTAAACAAATAAATAAATAAACTATACTTATTTAATATGAAATAGTTTGATATTTATGTCAAAGATTAATATTTATTAAATTACATGTTAATTTAGGTACCAATATAATAATCAAAATATTTAAAATAATATTTATGTATCAAATTTATTGTGTTAAACTATATATAATAATAAATTAGAGTGAAGTGACCATGTCTAAGTACTATGAATTATTCCGAGCATAAGGAGGCGGAAGAGAATAGTTAGGGGTTTTTTTTAACACTGATATCTAAATTTTTGGCAACTATATTTTCTTATTTGATCAAAAATTCAATCAAAATTTTAAATAAAGATTAAAGTACTATATACCATTTTCTCAATAAAAGGCACTAAAAATGGATTGATAATTATATTTTACAATAAATATTATAATTTTGTAAACGAGATTAATGAGATCAGTTTTAAATTTATAGTCTCTTCAAACAAATATAGATTAGTTTCAGTGTATTAAGAATAGTTGTAATTTTTATAACTGTACGGCTCATAAAATTTACAACTATGTAAATTTTAATATAACCAAAATAGTCAAATTCAATTGCAAGTACAAACTCTAATAGTATAACGTATCTTTCTAAAACTTTATGAAATTTAAAAAACTATATTAGTTTTTAGTTTATTAGGTATAACTTTTAAAAACATAAGTTAATGCAAAAAGAAATTCAAACATAAAAGTTAATTAGTATTATATTTAATTATTGAAGATTGAACCGTGAAAATTGTTAACTTATTTTTTTGTTTCATAAAACTGTCTTTGGTTTTATTATTTATTAAATAAAGATTTTTTTGTGTGCAATTGAATACAGTTTCAAAACTCATATTTCGACTTAACACTTTTTCATAGTTTTATTTAATACCTGACTCTCGATGAAAATAATGGATTAATTTTTTTATATATTAGGTTAATGTTTATTATTTTTAAGACACTGAAAATAGGAGAACTACAAACTTTAAGTTTAAATGTTAATGATAAAATATTTAATTTGTCACTAGAATTAAAATAATATATGATATAAATCATATTTATATAAAACAAAAATTAAGACTTTGTTTTTAATTAATTAGTAAAATTACATTGATCACGTGCAACACACGCGCATTTTACTAGTAATCAAATTCACTATTACAACCAACAAACTTAGAAAATAAAAACAAGAAGCTCAAATTCACTACCTACATCGTTCACTTATAGTGATGTTGATTGATTCATCTTCTCTTCTCGAGAGGAGCAAAGTTTGTGTTTTCTGTTTTGCTTACTAGAACATTGCTTTTCGATTTGGAAGGTCTCTTTTGGTGGTCCACAATAACAATGCTTGAAGAGTTGCAAGGCAACGGAGATAATAACAACAACAAACGGAGCATATTTTGGATTACCTTTGCAAAAACACAACGCCACCTCAATCAATAAAGCCAGAAAGCAATCCAAAAATCCAAAAACCTCATTTGACACCAAAAGATTGAGTAATGGAATAATATGAAAACAAATACTAAACGCGAAAAGCATTCCCCAAAAATCCTTCACAAAATAAGTCACCCCCAAACATGTAAGGAAAAACAAGCTCTCAAACGAGCTTCTTCCAATAGGGGTAAGTTTTAAGGGTTTGGTTTCACGGACAAAAGCTAGGTAAATTAAAACCAAGTAATATAAGTCGCCGACTAGCTCGTTGATAATCTCACGTACGAGGGCTTCACCAGAACCGTCCTCAAATTGTTTGTGAAGCCATTTTCGAAACCCCTTTAAAGTTTCTACTTTCCACAATGTTTGTTCAAACAACCATTTTCTGATATTCGTGTCGTCCTCGTCTTCAAGCAGGACGACACAGAGAATCCATGACCACAAAGCCAAGAGAAACCAAATCGTTCGCCTTCCTATTCTGGTCTCTTCTGCCACCATCGATCGGGACTCCAAAATGTTGAGGGTTTAAAGAAATCTAAAAGTTTGGAAACCTTATTTGCAATTGCAGTATTTTCCCAGCACAAAACAACATCATCTCCAGCTCTCTTCATTTGCAACAAGAAAAAATCGATTTTTATCTGATGCCTTGAGACATAGGGTCTTAAGAAGGACTCATAAACATATGTTGTCCCCTGTCATCAATTTATATAAGTCTGGATAATATTTAACAAGAGAGAAATTAACCAAACTTCATATGTATATATAGTGATTTATTTCTAAAAGAACATATATTACAGACCTTAGTCTTATGATACCACAAGTATATCAAAAAGGCCATCTTAGCTTCACCCAACACTGGATCCCTTAACACATTTCAGAACCCAAAAAAAAAAAAAATTTGAAAATCTCAATAAGAAATCCGACTACAAAAAGTACACATTAATTAGTGTGACAATTATTTGAAAAAATGTTTGGCTTAATTGCAAAATATGCCCTGTAACTTTAGGGCATTTGCATTTTAGTGCAGAGGCCAAAAGAAAAAGTCCTAAAATGCAAATGCCCTAAAGTTACAGGGCATATTTTGCAATTAAGCCAAAAATGTTTACCAGGAAATAAATACATGGGCAATAGTTTCACAAACTGTCAGCGCAACCACTAAGATCCTGAAAGTTGAAGATGGAGTAAGAATTAAATAAAAAAGCTACAATATTAGATTTAACAATTAAAGGACAAATTAAATAAGTTGTGTACCAATAATGGCACCAAAAAGAAGTCGTTCAACATCAGGATTATTCATTTCGCCAGTTTTAAAGCATTCGTATGCAGGATAAACATAAGCCAAAATAAACCTGCAAAAAGTGTACGTATACAAGCGTACAAATTATTTTTAATGGATCAAAGAGTCATCAAGAGATCAAATTAAAAAGAGCGATTGTTGGGCACTTACATAATTTGAGATACAACCATCATGATTACCTAACAAATTCTTTGTTGGTGTTGAAATTTTATATTTCAACCACATTTTTTTTGCCTTTATGATCATACTTTCATTTAACAATTTATTAATTCAACTAACCCATATCCCAAGTTCTAACCCCTAACTCTTGTTTATCTCTTTATCTTGTACATTCCACTAACCCATATCCCACGTTCTAACCCATAACACATGTTTATCTCTTTATCTTGTACATTCCACTAACCCATGTGCTAACATACTATCCATGTGCTAACCTACTAACCCATTAATATTTGTTGTGTTAGTGCTATCTTTTGGATGTGTTTTGGTGGAAGGATGTCTTCTACTTGTATATAAGCCGACCAAAGGCCGAAAAACGTAGAGCCATTGTTGAGAGCTTAAGGACATAAAAAGAGTCACCCAATTTCGGATTCTTTGGAAGGTGTCAAGTGTATTGAAGTGTGACGTCACACTTGACAACACCTTCCTTAGAACTTGTTTTTCTTGTGATTTTCGAGAGTGCCTTTCTTTTGTAGTGAGAGCTATATAGATTGAATCGAGGAATCTCTCATTTGATGAATGTAATTTTCGGGAGCAAGATCAAAAGGGGAGCTTTTGTCTTGTTTTTTACTTTGTATTTTGTACACATTTCACTTAGTGAATTTTTGGCCTAAGGCTACCGCACAAGTATATTTTTATATACTTGTGCAAAAACCAAAACATTGTGTTCATTTTCATCTTGCTATATTGAGTCTTTCATCATATTAATGTGCATTGTGTTTAGCCATAAAGTCTTTCATTTGTGTTATCTTAGGTGTTGGCAACACTTCGCACAACACTCACCGCAACTTCAAATCACCCCCTTAAATTCTTTCAATTGGAATCAAGAGCCTACACTTGACGCTACTAAGTGTGATCCCGTGTGTTTTTGCGGTGTTCGAATTTACATTACAAAAAGACTTTGTAAGGTTTTTCGACTCTCCCGACTCAATGAGCTTATCGATATCCCGCAACTATTCGAGTCATTTAGCTCAACAAATGGAGCATCGACATGCGATAAAGAGAAAAGCTTCGCTTTTCAATCACAAGTCGGTGAGATACATGGTGACGCCCAAAGTGATGCCAACACTACAATGCATCACCTTATCGAGGAAATAAACAAGGGCAACAACACCAAAACTCCATTCAACAATAAAGCTCCCAAACCCAAGGAACAATTCAATTTTGAATACTCTAATCCACCTAAGTTCGATGAAGAAAATGTGGATGAAGAGAAAAATTATAAGGGCTTGATTTCTTTCTCGTGAGATGATGCATGCAAGTGAGAATCCACGAGAATTCGAAGTGTTGCCAGGAAGTGTGACGACATCTCGGACAACACTTGACAGTATTCGATTCGGAAATGAACATATTATTTGTTGCAATACTTCTCGCTTTGTTGATGCGCAGAACATTCTAATAGTTCTTCTAATGATGAGGCTAAAAGTTATGATGATTTAAAAATCATGTATGAAGAACTATCTGAAAGGTGGCTCAAAATCGGTCATATCAATGAAGAACTTACCAAGGAGAATGAAGGGCTAAAAAGTTCAAGTAGATTGGAAGTTCTTTTGACCGAAAGGATAAAGAACTTGACAAGGTAAAATCGAACTTGGAAGTCTCCAAAAGATCGCAAGTAAGTTTGATTCTAGCTCTACGATTTATTGATGAAATTTTTCTAAAAGCTAGGTTTGATAGACTGGTTTGGGTTACAATAAAAACACCTTGTCAAATTTAAACAAAAAAAGCAAGACACATGTTTCAGCTAAAGGAAAAGGAAATATTGAAAAATCTGAATTTTTTTTCCTTAAAAGCCGATTCTTGCAAATCTGAAAATTTTTCCTCAAAACATTCGAAAACCAAACGTAAATATGTTTGTCACTATTGTTTTGCCCCTGGCCATATTCGACCTTTCTGTTTCAAACTGAAGAAAGAGAGACAAAATGGTCGAGTGATGCCTAAAGTGACACGTCACACACAAGACAACACCTTAAGAAAAAATGCTGAATTTTCAAGTTACACTTCCAGGTTGGGTTGTAATGACCATGATTTATCTTGTCATATTGTGCACACTTCATTGGGCTCTAATATTGATGGTACTTGGTATTTGGATAGTGATTGCTCACGTCATATGACAGTACTAAGTCGTATTTAAACTGATTATGAAGTGTGTGAAGGTGGAATAGTGAAATTTGGTGGTGGTGCAAAAGGAAAGATAAAAAAAAAAAGAACCCTTAATGCAAATGGTCTTCCTACACTCAAAAATGTTTTTCATGTAGAAGGACTTCTTGCTAATTTAATTAGCATAAGTCAATTGTGTGATGATGACTTGCATGTGATGTTTGAAAAAGAATCTTGTTTTGTTTTTGACAATAAAAATGTTTGTATCATGGTTGGTACTAGATCATCTCGATAATTGTTATTTACTTGACAAGAATCAATCATGTCATCATGTGGTCATAAGAAGTTTGGGAAATAAATCGGAGGAAGAGTTTGCGATTTGCTTGATTCTATAATTATGGAGAAACATGTTTCTTTTTTGATTGATTCACAGGATGATGTTACAGAGATGAGATGTCACCTCAGGCCACACCTTCAAAGAATAAAGTTTGAACATCAAGTTGATTCAAAAGATGATGCAGAGGTGTGACGTCACCACCAGGTCTCACCTTCACTGCATTGCTACAAAATTGAAAATTGGTTAAACCCGACTTAGAGGTGGATGGTAATCTTGTTTCGATTCGCAAGATCTACCAGGAAGAATTCATAAAGACAATCCTTCATCTCGGGTGTTTAGTGAGGTAATTGATAGCATTACAACTAGAAGAAAAGAGAGAATCAAATCCCGGTATAAGCTCGGACTTTCTTACTTCTCTTCTATGTGCTTCATGGAGATATCTATCTGTTTTTGTCTCATCTATTAAACCGAAAATGTGATTGAGGATGAATGTTGGATCAATAACTTGAATGAATTGTGCAAGTCTAGTGATGTCGAATGTATTGGTCACGAGAAAACATGGTAAAGCTTACTTTATCTTATTATTAGTCTCTCGATGTTATGTTTTGTAGTTCGATTGTGTAGGGGACTTCAATGATAAGAAAAGTATTAGTGGTGGTTTTTATGTGGTGTCTTGTTATAGTGTCGAAAGTGTGTTTATGTCATTGATTCTTTTTATGAGCTATTATGGATGCGAAAAATGCTTGATGATTATGGAATTTCTAGTGATATATTGATCATGTATTGTGATAACTTAAGTGTAATATATATCTCGAGAAATCCAAGCACTCCCGTCTAAACACATTGATATTCGACACCATTTTTTACGGGATTTGGTTGAAAAAGATTTAATTCGCATTGATCATGTTGCCACCGAAAATCGATTAGAGATATTTTCACTAAATCATTGGATTTTGAGAGATTTTCCAGTCTTGAAATCTCTTGGGTGTGTGCTTGATTTGCTTGTGTTGCCTCGGGTGATACGACACTTGTTGTAACACTGTTCCTTTTTGCATTTTTAGGATTTTTTTAGGCATCTTGCATTTTTTGGCATAATATCTTCAAGGATTTCATATTATGTGTGCCATATGTGAAACTTTTCAGTTGGATTGATTTATTTTTATGGCCAAAAATCGTGATTGAATATACTTCAAATACTTGCACATAATTCTTGCCTTCTTTTGTACATTCTTGCTTGGCTCCTCTGTTGTAAGTCATTGGAGTAGTTGGATAATCTTTCACTTGAATATCCATATGAAACAATGACAAAGTAGATAAGAGCCTTCTTTCATGTACCAAAAAAAGAGAGAGACAAATCGAGACTATACTCCGCTTTTTGATGTTGCTTAGTAACTAGAAGCATTCATGTGCCCCATGTTTGTCTTTTACGTAAAACGACGACTTAAATATGAGTATGCAACAACACTCTAGGAGTTTCCGATGAAAAATTCCGAATTGAAACCTAGTAGAAGTTTGAATGTCTTCACAAAAAAACAAACAAAAACAAAAACAAAAATACGAAGAAAAAAACCGAGATTGTATGAATTTGTGCAAGGAAAATTCTTCATAAACCGAGTATGGCCATGAATTTTCGAATTTGATGAAATCGAAAAGTGTTTAGCCGGATGTGGCCACACCTTCTATGAACACCTTATGATATTTGTTTTCAATTTTTTTTTGTGTGTGCTTGCTTGCATATTTTTTCGTTTTATTTTGATTTTGCATATTTTTAGGCATAATTAGGACATGCATAATAGTGAGTACATTTCTAATTTGATTTTCGGAGGAAATATGTGGCGATTACTCTTTCTTACTCGTTTTCCTATATCCTTCATTTTATTGTCAGTGGATTGAAAAATGGGGAGTTAAGATCTGGAAATACGAGATATTTACAACACTTAGTGATCTGTTTTATATGGTTAACATATTGCCTTGAATTTCATAAGTCCATCAAGTGTTTTTCGCATCAAAAGAAATTTTCAGATTGTTTGAGTATCGTTCATTTTTTCTTTAAAAACAAATTCTTCAACAAAAAAAACAAAAAAAAAACTTTCATCTTCTCCAAATTTCCTTTATTGAAGTTCTATAATGATTTTCTAAGCTCTTTGTTTCATTTGTTTCTTCTTCCTTTTATCGTGTTATTTTTGTTCATAATGTTGAACTGAAGTATTTTATCATTTGAGGGGGAGATATGTGTTCCTTCTCGCACAAAAAGGGGAGAAAAATAAGCACAAAAACTAGTTTGTGAAAATCGAGCATGAACAGTTGGTGAAGAATGTGGCATCAAGATGTTGCGACTTGTGTTGGCAACACCTTTGCCGCAACACCTTGAAGGTGTTGCGAGAGAAGATGTTGACAAGTGTTGACAACACTTTTGGCAACTTGAAGGAATTTGGGTTCTTGAGAAGGAGATGATGGTCGTATATAATTAGGTTATTAGACTTTTTGTTGTTAGTTTTAGGGGGAGTTTATTTTATTTATTGTGGTATATGGTTTGTTGGGATAATATTGTTCTTGTGCGGGTTTTGTCCGAAAGGCAAAAAGGGGAGATTGTTGGTGTTGAAATTTTATATTTCAACCACATTTATTTTTGCCTTTATGACCATACTTTCATTTAACAATTTATTAATTAAACTAACCCATATCCCATGTTCTAACCCCTAACTCTTGTTTATCTCTTTATCTTGTACATTCCACTAACCCATATCCCATGTTCTAACCCATAACACATGTTTATCTCTTTATCTTGTACATTCCACTAACCCATGTGCTAACATACTATCCATGTGCTAACCTACTAACCCATTAACATTTGTTGTGTTAGTGCTTTATCTTTTTGGATGTGTTTTACGGTGGAAGGATGTCTTCTACTTGTATATAAGCGACCAAAGGTGGAAAAACGTAGAGCCATTGTTGAGAGCTTAAGGACATAAAAGAGTCACCCAATTTCGATTCTTTGGAAGGTGTCAAGTGTGTTGAAGTGTGACGTCACACTTGACAACACCTTCCTTAGAACTTGTTTTTCTTGTGATTTTCGAGAGTGCCTTTCTTTTGTAGTGAGAGCTATATAGATTGAATCGAGGAATCTCTCATTTACAAATGAATGTAATTTTCGTAGCAAGATCAAAAGGGGAGATTTTGTCTTGTTTTTACTTTGTATTTTGTACACATTTCACTTGGTGAATTTTTGGTCTAAGGCTACCGCACCGCACAAGTATATTTTTATATACTTGTGCAAAACCAAAACATTGTTTCATTTTCATCTTGCTATATTCAGTCTTTCATCATATTAATGTGCATTGTGTTTAGCCATAAAGTCTTCATTGTGTTATCTTAAGTGTTGGCAATACTTCGCACAACACTCACCGCAACTTCGAATTCACCCCCTTAAATTCTTTCATTCTTATACAGGATCAAATTTTGAATAAAAATGGAGAATTATTAATCATAAAATAGCGAGTAATGAATCTTTGGTGGAGAGGAAGACGTAACATGGAATGATTATCTTAACTATTTTCCTCATACCATTATCATAAAATCCTTAATGATAATAATTATCGTAAAATCTTCAAAGAGATAATCTTTAACAGTTTCTCTCTCCCAATTAGTTAAAACCATTAGAGAAAAACTTGGGTTAGACAGGTCTTTTTCGTTTGACGGATCCAATCCGTCCCGGGTTTTTTTTTGGTGATTTCATGTACCGTTGGCATTTTTGTAATATATATTATGGGGCAGTGTCATAGTATCTCTGGACCGGTGGTATTTTTGTAATATTATGAGCCGTTAAAAGTATTAGTTTTTTCCATGAAAAATATTAGAAATACATCTGAAAAGAATTAGTAGTACATCTGAAAAATATTAGTAATCCCCTTGAACAATAATTTTTAGTAGCCCTCATGAAAAGTATTGATTTTTTCCTCAAAAATATTATAATCCACCTAAAATGTATTAATTGTCCCTTTGAAAATTATTAGGCAGTGACATAATATTAGACAACCCTCATTAGTTTTCCCTTAAAAAGTATTAGTAACCCCTTGAGCATTTTTTTCTCGTAGTAATTCTCATGAAAAGTATTGATTCTTTTCGCAAAAGTATTAGTATTCCCCATAAAACGCATTAATAATCTTATTGGAAAGTATTAGGTTTTTCGATTAAAGATATTTTAGTATTTCTCCTGAGAAGTATTAGTAGTATTCCCAAATAGTATTAGTATCCTCCTAAAAATTATTAGTAGCGGTCTGCGGATGTTGTTGTGGTGTTAGTAAACGTGCGGGTCAATAGGCGGATTGACCGCGGACTGGATATTTGGATCCGTCTAACGGATTAGATCCATTAGACGGTCTGACAGAAGACTAACCCAAACCATTACATGTCATAAAATCTTTGAAAATATTTATTTTCATCTCCTAAAATATGTAGTTTATCTCTCCCAAATAGAGATGGCAATTTTGACCCGACCTGAGGGTACCCACCCCGTTTGGATTGCCCCGCCCCGTGACCCTGGGTGGGGCGGGTCTGGGTCTCACTTCCGCCCCGCCTAGAATTTTTAGTTTAAAAATATATTTTAATATATATTTTGCATATATAATATATATTATAATATAATATTTATGTATATTCTTATATTATATTTAATATTTATATGTTGATAATAATAAATTTTGTAAATATATTTTATAATGTATATTTTTTCAATTTATTTTCATTTTTTTAATTTAATTTAATATATAACGGGGCAGAACGGGTCGACCCGCCCCGTTCTAGGCACGGGGTGGGTCTAGGTCCTGGTCGACCCGCCCCATTGCCATCCCCACTCCCAAATTTAAGACAAAAACTTGGGTTAGTCCGTCTAATAGGTCTTTTCCATTAGGAGGATCCAACCCCACCCGGGTTCTTTTGTAATTTCATGCACCAATGACATTTTTGTAATATATATTTTGGGGTGGTGTCATAGGATTTTTGGACCGGTGGCATTTTTGTAATATTACGGGTCATTAAAAGTATTAGTTTTTCCCCTGAAATTAATGTATTAGTAGTACATCTGAAAAGTATTAGCAGTATATATGAAAAATATTAGTAATCCTTTTGAACTATATTTTTAGTAGCTCTCATTAAAAATATTGATTTTTTGTCTCAAAAGACCTAAAATATACTAATTGCCCCATTGAAAAGTATTAGGCAATGATGTAATTAGACAATCATCAAAAGTATTAATTTTTCAATTGAAAAGTATTAGCAATCCCTTAGAAAAATATTAGTAATCATCTGAAAAAAGTATTAGCAAACTCTTGAGCAGATTTTTTTGTAATCCTCATGAAAATTATTGATTTTTCCCCATAAAAACATAAGTATTCCCGCTAAAACGTATTAATAATCTTATAGAAAAATATTAGGTTTTTCCAATTAGAAGTATTTTAGTATTTCTCCTAAAAAGTATTAGTAGTCCTCTCAAAAAGTATTAGTACGTATCCATCATAAAAAGTATTAACAGCAGATCGACAACGGATGTTATTGTTGTGGTGTTAGTGGTTGGGCGAGTCAATAGACGAATTGACTGCGGGCTGGATATTTGGATCCATTTAACGGATTAGATCTGTTCAACCGTCTGATAGTAGGCTAACCCCAAATTTAATGACTATTCCTCCGCTTTAGCGGAAAAGTTTGAAAATCTTCCAATTAAAAACGTGTACATAAATTCCAAATATGATCAACTAGAGCAACAACAACGTGTCTACATGAAAGATAAAAAAAATTGTGTCCCAAAATTTTTCTCTTTTGTCATGGTTATTATAATTTAGAATTCAATAATTGAATAGGTGTAATTCGGATTATGCTGGTACATATAAATCTCATCATCTAGTTTATTGGGAATATTGTCAAACTTGAATTGGGCTTCAAAATATAATCAATAAAATGTTCTTTGAAGTTTTAAAACTATTTGATTTTGGATTGTTTGTTAGTTTTTAGTAGAGATGTCAATACGGGTCGTCTCGTCCCAACCCTGTTCTAGTCCTAAAAGGCTCTAGCCCTAACTACAAAGCCCTGAAGGCATAGGGGTTTAAAAAACCTAGTCCTAAAGAGTTAGGGTCGGATCAGGGCTGACCCTATAATTTTTTTTCTTTTTAATAAAGTCACGCCCTTATAAAATTAATATTCATAATCAAATCAAATACTAATAAACAATAAGTAACTATAAATCAAGTTTCATCGAAATTAATTTTATGAATTAATCAATGAACATCAACATTCTAATGTTCCAACAATGGAATCATGGGTTATGATATCATATTCATTCAACTTTATTAATTATAATTTCTCAAGTTTAAATGATAATTGATGTAGGCCAGTCCCAATTAAAGGTGATAATGTAAAGTCTGGAGGGGAAGGGTTGAATAGACTTTACCAAAATTTTGAATTTAGTCCTTTTAAATCAGAGTTTAATCACAAGTCAACTTAGTCCTTCATGGACAACTTAGTTCGACCTTCACAATAGAGTTGGCCACTCAACAGACTCGACTTTTATAGGTGTTAAGCGGTCGAACAAAATTTTGGTGCTGGGGAAGACATTAGGCATAATAATTATTGTGTTTTTTTTCTTTGTAATTTTAGATTATAATTCTTTTTGTTCGCCTTTTGATTTTTACTTTATTCTACAGGTGCATTTGGTCTATTTTTCCTGGTGTTATTTATGCAAGGACATAGAAATCTCAATCGGGACCTTGTGCCTTTCGTGGACGACATCCACCGAGTTGCGAGATGTGCAAAGAAAGAAGGAGATAATTTTACGAATAGTAGCGAGAACTCTAACGATCAAGTTCCAAAGGAAGAACAAACACACTACGAACCAGAGATTGGTGATAATCAAAATGGAAACAACATGGAGGCATGCCAGCCTTCGATGAGTGATTTCGCGCATACTGTCATTGGAACTGCGACTTCTTGCATCACTTTGGGACAAGCAGCATGGAACAATGAGCTAAAAAATATACACTTCTATCAGTTACCCTCTTTTTATGGGATGCCCAATGAAAATCCTCTCAACTTCATTCGGGAATTCTATTCAGTCATTCAAACTTTTCCTCTACAGGATTTGAATGAGGATCAGCTTAGGATACGCTATCTTCCATATACCCTGGAGGATCGGGCAAGAATATTGCCTATGTATCTACCTCCCTACTCTCTTACTGATTGAGAGGCAATGTACAATAAGTTTATGGGCAGGTACTCTTGTCATCGTAAAAACTTTAGATCTGCGAGGTAAGATAGCTACTTTTAGTCAAATGGATGGCGAGCATTTTCATGAGCACGAGATCGCTTTAGGGATTTACAAACTAAATGCCCACATCATCATTACCCAATGAAATTGTTGAACCAATTTTTCTATGTTGAATTATCGCATAATTATCAATATATAGTATACAATAATCTTTGGGGTGACATGAGTGAACACACGGCTCAAGCAATTTATGTTCTTGAAGATGATGAGCACTAATTCACAACAAAAGAGTGCCGAGGAGGCATACGGACTCTTGTTCGGCTTATTTTTATCTTCAAAGATAAGTGTACGATGTAGTTTATATAATAGGGTAAGCAAGATCGTATCCATGGAGACTAATAAATTTATGTGCTAACCGAGATCAAAATAGTTTTATTTTTATTTAGACGATCGTAATTGGATGATTGTTGTGGAAGTAAAGACAAAATATACCACAAGATACAAGACGAGAATAAATATGGAATTATCAAGAGAATGAAATGGATTCCGTGTTATGATTTCGATTAATATCTATCTTGTTGTCCGATGTAATCAAAGCCAAAGTTATTATCGGTATTCTATAAGACAATCACACAAGTATTTTATCCCCCTCTCGAGATGTATATAAAATATAGATTGAAATATCTATGCTAGCATCTCTACTCAACAATAGATATACAACTCCCAAATGCACCAAAGATCATTAATCCTCACAAATATCACAAACCTCTCGATTATGCAAATATTCATGTCAAGTACTCAAGATCTAGTATTAAGCTCATCTCTCGAATTATAAATCAATACATCAAACATGCTAAATCATTGGCCAAATGATAAAACAAAAATAAGCATAAAGTACTCAAATAGGCTTCAAGACAATAACTTCAACTAAGATTAAAACATCCGACAAGAGTTCATTAATCTACTTCCAAACCCGGAAATCACAAGAAGTTTAGCTACTCATGATGTTTAAACAATCCATAGACAAATTGTTCATACAAAACCCAAGCTAAAATAAAAGATTGAAATACAAAGAATGAGAAAACTTAGGGAAAATAGATAATCTCTAAATAAATCTTTGATCCTTAAGCTCCGATGTGACCCGATTCTTCCCTTGATTCTTCCTTGATGAAGTTGATATGTTTCTTGAGTTCTTGGGTATATTGAAGTCCTTTCCTCCTCTGGTGTACGCCCCAAAAAGTGGTATTTATCCCTTTTAGAAGCCTAGGCCAATGTCTTTGTCGATTTTGGACATTCCAAAGACAGACGCGCACATGACATGCCCTCCACGCACGACCTGGTCGTGCGCCATGCCTAGGCACATTTCTTTTCACCAACCCACGCCGGTCGTGCGCCTCACGCACGCCCTGCCCATGCATGGTGCCGTAGGCATTTTCAAGTTCTTCAGGCACGCACGGGTCATGCTTAGGCGCACACCCTGCCCGTGCGTGATGCCGTAGGCATTCTTCAGGTCCTTCAGGCACGCACGGGTCATGCCGATGCGCACGTCCTGTCCGTGTGTGTCCTTTTCTTGCCCATTTTGTCCGATTTCTTCTCGTTTTGGCTTCCAATTGGGTGTATTCACTCGATTATTGATGTTTCTATATCGCAATGCTCGTATTTGCCACAAAATTACTTCAAATCTCATTAAATTCCTACAAAACGAGCAAAGCGTAATACCTTTTCCACAAAGAGTGAATATATACCATTTTATATGAGTTATTGCATGTTTATAAATAATTATAGCCATAAATATGCCCCAAAATACATGCAAAACTCACACTAATCAAACCCCCAAACTTAAACTATTGACCGTCCCGGTCAACTCTTTAAAACAAAACAAAACAAAACACAATTGGGAGGAATGAAAAGTAAAACGCACACACAACTCCATAAAATTCGTATTGATCATCACATGTATCAACCAACAAATCAACCAAACCCCAAACATTTAACATAGAGCATACATCAAAGAAACCATGGTAAGTGATATGAATTACTCCTCACAAAGATCGAGTGTATACTCTCATCTCAAATGAATATAAGACGTGTTTACGCTCAAATCAATTCAATGTTGCAGAATTACCATATGCTTGCAAATCGTCTCTTATCTCCGCCACTAGAATATATGCAAATTTGTGAATCAAAAAGACTTTCTCTTTTGGTTGTAATGAAGGCTCTTTAGTTAGGGTAGGAAAATATGGATAAAGTGACTCAAACTCGAGCTTATAAACCGGTGAGCATATAAATCATCTACATTAAAGCTCAATATGCTACTCAAATCATCTCTCATTTTCATCAACTCTTTGTAAGTCCAAGCGGCTATGATAATCTAGAGGGGGTGAATAGATTATCTCCATCTTTTCTATTTTACCCTCTTTTTCGAACCGAATGCTCAAAAACAATAATAAAGGTGCGGAATGTAAACAACACACGCCGATTTATAGAGGTTCAACCCACCTAGGGCCTAATCCTCTACCACCCCAAAGATATCCCGGATGGATTTCAAAAAGAAAAAGATTTTATTAATTACCAAAATTAATACAACACCAACTTACAACAACACCTTGAAGAGCACCACACTCTTCTTCAACACCACCTTTGAGATTACCACAATCTCTCTTAAAGATTACCACAATCTCCAACGGCACATTGTGAAGATTACCACAATCTTCACCCTTGAAGAATACCAAATTCTTCAACACCTCAACAAGAAGATTACCACAATCTTCTCACACCTAACACCTAGATCACCCAAGTGTGTTCTTACCACAAGAACACTCACAAGGATATCTTGTGTTGAATGATAACCCAAAAATTCAAGATTACAACTCGATAACGAATTATACAATTGAGTGCAAGTGTAATCAAGAATAGCCTAGACCTCGAGGATGTGAAAGTGAATAGCTAGGCAAATTACAACAAGAAATAAGACAATGTAAGAACAAGTGTATTCTTGAGTGTATCTTGTTGTGTTGTAGTTTTCTCTCTTATTGTGTTGCTTCAATTCTTCCTCTATTTATAGAAGATGTCTTGTACATGATAGGCTCTCTTGGGGACATGAATTCTGTAAAAATACCATGACAATTGAAGAAAAGTTGTTAGAAATCAACCCCTCAAATTAAGGAAAAATTGTCGCAAACTCAACGGATAGTTTGTTTGTCAACGAGGGGTTCGACGGTCGCGCAGAGATAAGTTGAAATTGAAAACTCGCAATTTTTACACAAGGGGACCGGTCGGAGGGGTGCGGCCGGTTGCCCTCATGTTGGACCGGTTGGGGATAGTTAAAACATGAAAAAGAAGATCGCACCTTGAGGGGGCTTCCTGTGCAGTCGCCCTAGGGTCGACCGTCGACCCGTCGCCCCTCTCAAGTTTTTCTCCGTCCCTTTTTCTCGTTCCAAAACTCAACACATGTATGGGTTGCCCTATAGGCGGCCGGTCGAGCTGAAACATAAGTGTTGTCCAATTTTATATCGAAAATAAACTTCAAGAAATACTCCGAAAAATAGTAAAAATATTTTAGACCAATTGGGAGTATTAGGACAACATTCAGGGGACATTGTTTTGATGTAAAAACACTTGACACAAAATCATATAAAAGCGTTGTCCAATTTTGTCGAAAATAGACTAGAAGAAATACTCGAAAATATTTAAAACTATTTTAAATCATTTAGGAGTATTTGGACAACCTTTAAAAACATTGTTTTGGTATAAAAACAAAATCATCAAAATCATGATAAAACCATTTATCAAACAATCTCCCCCTTTTTGATGATTACAAACCAAAACAATTCAACAAGGTCGATTTTGAAAGCAAAACAATTTTGAGAGGCGATATTGAAAACAAAGCAAGTTTTACGGTAAAAGTTAAATATCCGTTGAGAGGGACAATATTCCGCGCAATATAAACACAAGGAAGGGAGTAGAGATATTCAAACACATATAGCAAATGCTCCCCTATCAACATGCACAACAAGAGTAATAGAAGCAATTTAATCAAAAGCTAAAGGCTTAGCGTTTCAATATTGAGCTTACGTATCAATAACTTAAAAGCTCCCTGTCAAAGAGACATCATTAGAAAATTCCATACTACAACCAATGGACCACGAATCATACACAACCATAAAACACCAAGTGGCCTAAATATGATCCACAACTTATGGCTTTATGAAGCCATAGCTTATAGCTTCTTTTCGTTAAGCTTATCTTAGCTTCTTTGAGCTAAAGAGTTCATAACTTGTTTCTCCCCCTTTGGAATCATCAAAAAGAATGTTAGCACGATAAACACATCATATATTTATATCAAGGTGCGCAACTAAACCGATGTATCGAATGATTTGAACATTGAATCTTATAAACCAAATAGGAGGGAAAAGTCGATCATACGACTTGTAGAAGCTTATGAAAACTCATTTGATTTGCAAAACAAGATCTCTATAAGTATATAAGACATTTAAAAGCAAGAGAATCATGTAGGTGATGAATTTTTTCATTGAAACGTTTTATCGAACACTTAGCGGGCGTCGAAAAATTAAGACGATATATATAGCCCTTGTAAATGTAATCAAGCCAAGTTTTTTATCACCAAATGCAATTTAGCAAATATCATACATCAACAATCAATAAGCTCATCACAAATATATATGAAATGCATCAAGAAAAATACATATAAGTCACAAACTCAAGTATTCAACCCAATTGAGCTAAAGAAGGTGAAATTCTTACCATTCAATCGTTAAAGACGAGCATCAATGATGATAATCGAGCTAGGTAGTCCCCAAAATATATAATTCATGCATCAAAACTCATTTGAAGTGAATTGTGTGTGAAAATTGCAAAGGGGACGAAAAATGAACCAAAAAGCAAAAGTTGCTCGGTCGGAAAGCGAGAACCGTTTTAAGCCAAAATTTCACCAGCGGCGACCGGTCGGCCGACGGGCGACGGTTGGCCTTGCCCTACCAGATCAGCCAGTGGTTCATTTCTATTTTGAAAATCCGAAATTTGATCCAAAAATCCGATATTTAGCCCCTAAGTTTTAAAACATGCAAGATGCAAACGTAGACCTCATTCAATATACATTATGTCATAATCAAGCTCGAAATGAGGTAAAATACTCAGCGATTAATGAAAAACGTCCGCGAGTTATCTTTGAGATGGAATTAAATACATCTCAATATGTTTAGTTCGATTATGACGAACCATATTTTGAGAAATTGTAAACACCGAACTTGTTATCCCGGAAAAATAAGAACGTTTTAATACTTTGGATACAACAAGTCATAAGAAGAAGTGCCTTTCAAGTATTTGAAAATTTCTTTTAATGGCACTTTTAATGAGATTCGTTGGGATAGTTTTTGAAGTCGAGCATATAGACATAAGGCCTATGGAATGTCGAGTCTATAGGAATAATAAAAGAAAGTGAACATACCTCGAATATGTTTGTTAACTGATATACCTTCCTCAACCTTTGTCAATCTCTACATTGGTAGCCATAGAGGTTGAGATGATTCTTCCTTCTTCAATGCCTAATTTCTTCTTTTTGTACACTTTGATTGTGGAATATACCTACCTTCTTGGCATTGTTTAACTTGAAGTCCAATGAATAAATTTGAGTTCCTCCATCATCCTCATCTTAGGTTCACCTTGCATTGACTTGGAAAAATATCTTGCACAAATATTCATTAGAAGCACAAAAGATATTATCAACATAAATTTGCACAAGTAAACAACCTTGCCCTTTTTCAAGAAATGTAGTATCAACTTTACCTTTTGTAAAATTATTTTGCAAAAATAGCTAAGTCTATCAAACCATATACGGGTACTTGTATCAACCGTACAAGGCCTTTTATAAAAATCATTTGGCCTAAAAATTTTAAACTCGATAGACTTCTATTTGAATAAAACCATTTAAAAAATTGGATTTAACATCCATTTGGTAAAGCTTGAAATTTTCTCAAAACAAGAATGGGCAAGTAAAGTGCAAATAACTTCTAAATGTGCTATGAGTGCAAATATTACGTCAAAATCATTACCTTCTTCTTGACAATATCATTGAGCTACTAACCTTGTCTTGTACATCAAACTAGTTGTGAAATATCACAAATTTCTGCAAAATCTTAACAAGATATTTTGCACACGAGCATAGTAATATCGAATAATAGATACACTATTTTAAGCACCACATACTATGCATCATCAAGAGTCTAATAAATCATTCAAGTTCAAATAAGTTAAGAAAGCTACATAAGGTCTATTTTGAAATTTGACAATAAGAGAGCACATAGTTGAGACCTCATTTACAAGAATCATATGAACAAGAGGTTTGCCATAAGTATCCAAGAATAGTGGCATTTATATGTGAAATAAAATGCATAACTAGAAGATCAATTTTTTATCAAAACAAAATTTAATCCTTTAAAAATCTTGGATAAAACAAGCTATGTTAAATACGCCTTCTCAAAAATCAAAACATCCTCTTAAAGGCACTTGTATAAAATAAGCACATAGGCATGCGGCACAACATGTATCGAGTCATGAGATGAATAACAATAATGAGCGCACCTCGATAGTTCATGTTTCTCTTGATATATTACCATATGTAGAGAGATATTTAAATCCTACACAATTCTTAAACCAAATTTTGCACGAACACGATAATACATGTGTAGGCTAAGCAATAAGAGATATCTTAAGCATGCTTGTGCTATATAACTACATAGGAGATAATAAACCACATAAGTTTAATTAAATGCACAAGAGTTTTAGAAACATCATGCAAGGTCTTCTTTTCAAAAATATTATGAAACTCACAAATATATTGAAGACCTAAATATGAAAACTAATATTGCAATAAAGATACAAATAAAAACATGCAAAGAAAATAAAATGCATATTTAAATAGGGAGATACGGTTTACCAATTTCGCCATTTCCATGGGTTGTGTCGTTCCCATTGTTGATGGTATCTTCCTTTTAAAAATCTTCTTGTTGATGATGGTTTCTCCAATTGCTCCATTTCCCAAAGATTGTGGCCTTCCCATTTTTGAAAGTGTCTTTCTCTTGGAAAATCATCTTGTTGATGATGTCTTTGCCACTTCCATGGATTTTGTTCATCCCATTTTTGATTATTTCCTCTTCTTGGAAAATGACTTTGTTGAAAATATTTTCTCCTTTGATCAAATGAAATGGTCATTTGATGTTTTCTTGGCGGTATGAATTTTCTTCGATTATTATTTCACCGGTACCTAATATAACATTTTTTTGTGGTACCCTCAAGTGCTTGGGTCCTTTGGGATTAGTCTTGAGACTGTTAGGTCTCCAATAAAAATTTGAGCTATTTCTAGCCCGACAAGTATTTACGGTGTGTCCCTTCTTACAAAGAATAAAAGCAAGTAACATTACTAACATGCATAGGAACTCGATTCTTTTTCATATGCTTGACAATATTAGGCTCATGATCAAGTTCACTATTCAAATTATCACAACCATTAACATTCACAATATTGGGCAATTTATTGGTACTCAAGTTTGATTTTGATAAATTATTTTTCATGCAATTCATATCCTCAACAAGAGTACTATTTTGTTTTTCAAGGTTTATAACCTTGTCAAGTGTGGTGGCGTGAGCATATGATAGTGATTCATAGGAAGTAAATAAACTATCCTTTTCATTTTTCAAAACAATGAATTTCTTTTTCAAATTTTTGTACTTAACAAGTAAATTTTGGAATTCATTTTGAAGATCATCAAAATCATTTTGCAAATCACTATAATCATTCTCGAATAACAATATCATAAGAAGTAGAGGGTTTAAGACATACCTCGTTTTCTTCTTCGATGCCCATAAGACAATGTTCAACTTCTTCATAGTTGGAAGTTGTAAGAGGCTTGTTCCTTAGATTTGACATTGTATCCCTTTGAGAAGTAGATGCTTTTAAATTGCTCCTATCATTTGCATATACTTCATGAATGGCTTATAATTTTTGCCATACTCCATGAGCCGATCAATTCCTACGATATGATCAAATTTCAAATTAGTAAGTGAACAATATAAAATATTGAGAGCTTTACCATTTAAGGAGATGATTTTCTTCTCTTCATCATTTAGCTCTTTGAGGCCTTTGGAGGTGTGTGGTGTGTCTTTCATCGGAATGGATTCTCCATTTATGACGATGTTCCAAATATCGAACCCGCAACCTTGTAAATAACATTCCATTCTTTCTTTCCAAAATATAAAATTTTTGAAATCAAATAGTGGTGGCTTGGTGGTGGAGGTGCCGGTAAGATGAGCTTCATTCGTAGCCGACGATCGTTTCTCTTCACTCGCGATTTGAAACGAGCTTGCCAAAGAGTTTGGCTCTGATACCACTTGTAAGTCCAAGCGGCTACGATAATCTAGAGGGGGTGAATAGATTATCTCCATCTTTTCTATTTTACCCTCTTTTTCGAACCGAATGCTCAAAGACAATAATAAAGGTGCGGAATGTAAACAACACACGTCGATTTATAGAGGTTCAACCCACCTAGGGCCTAATCCTCTACCACCCCAGTATATCCGGGATGGATTTCAAAAAGAAAAAAGATTTTATTAATTACCAAAATTAATACAACACCAACTTACAACAACACCTTGAAGAGCACCACACTCTTCTTCAACACCACCTTTGAGATTACCACAATCTCTCTTAAAGATTACCACAATCTCCAACGACACATTGTGAAGATTACCACAATCTTCAACCTTGAAGAATACCAAATTCTTCAACACCTCAACAAGAAGATTACCACAATCTTCTCACACCTAACACCTAGATCACCCAAGTGTGTTCTTAACAAGGATATCTTGTGTTGAATGATAACCCAAAAATTCAAGATTACAACTCGATAACGAATTATACAATTGAGTGCAAATGTAATCAAGAATAGCCTATACCTCGAGGATGTGAAAGTGAATAGCTAGGCAAATTACAACAAGAAATAAGACAATGTAAGAACAAGTGTATTCTTGAGTGTATCTTGTTGTGTTGTAGTTTTCTCTCTTATTGTGTTGCTTCAATTCTTCCTCTATTTATAGAAGATGTCTTGTACATGATAGGCTCCTCTTGGGGACATGAATTCTGTAAAAAATACCAAGACAATTGAAGAAAAGAGTCGTTAGAAATCAACCCCTCAAATTAAGGAAAAGTTGTCTGCAAACTCAACGGATAGTTTGCTGTCAAACGAGGGGTTCGACCGGTCGCACAGAGATAAGTTGAAATTGAAAACTCTACAATTTTTACACATGGGGACCGGTCGGAGGGGGGGTGCGATCGGTTGCCCTCATGTTGGACCGGTTGGGTTTAGTTAAAACATGAAAAGAGAAGATCGCACCTTGAGGGGGCTTCCTAGGCACCGGTCGCCCTAGGGTCGACGGCCGCTCTTACCGATCGACCTGGGTCGGCCGGTTGGCCGACCGTCGCCCCTCTCAAGTTTTCCTCCATCCCTTTTTTTGTTCCAAAACTCAACACGGTATGGGTTGCCCTATAGGCGACAGGTCGAACTGAAACATAAGTGTTGTCCAATTTTATATCGAAAATAAACTTCAAGAAATACTCGAAAAATAGTAAAAACATTTTAGACCAATCGGGAGTATTAGAACAACATTCAGGGATATTGTTTTGATGTAAAAACACTTGACACAAAATCATATAAAAGGGTTGTCCAATTTTGTCGAAAATAGACTAGAAGAAATACTCAGGAAAATATTTAAAACCATTTTAAATCATTTAGGAGTATTTGGACAACCTTTAAAAACATTGTTTTGGTATAAAAACAAAATAATCAAAATCATGATAAAACCATTTATCAAACACTCTTCTTATATCCATACCCTTTTCTTTTGTAAAACATTATCACCTCCCTTTACAATTCCTAGCCTCCAAGTTCATTCAGAGAAAACTCACGTCATAAAGTCGATTTTTTTTCCGACTCTTTTATGAGTTTTCAACATTTCTTTTATCCTCTTTTTCTTCCCTTTTTGTTCCCATCAACCAATTCTAACACCACCTTCTAAAATTTGATTTCACTTATTCACCCTTATTCAATCCCTTTACTCAAAATATTATACGCTCAAGTGTAGGGTAATGAATATATCAAGTTAAGGCTTGAATTATGGCTATCAAAAATTAGGCAATAGGCTCAAGTTGGTTAGCTAGGAATTACAACATCATTAGGTAAACAAAAGGCTTGAAGGGTTGATAAAAAAATGGCCTTTAATTATTTTCACAATTCGCATACAACATGTGACTTTGATAGAGATACCAGAGAAAGTTCTAGAATTCTAACAACATGAATGATACACTCAAATCACAAACAAGACTGCATATGATGAAAGCAAGTAAAGGCTCAAAAGCTCACATGATTGTATATACGTAAGTCAAAGCATCAAACCATGTTCTCCATATCCACATGCTCAATATCATCTATTCATGGCTCAATCAATTCATACTCAACACTTAATCCAAACAATATGAAAATTTTAAAATAAAGCACGAGTCTCAACAACGGTCAACTCACTTTCTAAAATCTATGAAAGCAATAAACGTGCTAAAATAGTAAACATGCTTCTAATGCAAATGCAACCTAAAATGCTCTACATGCAACTATATGAAAACACAAAAAATGCAAATTTTATTTTCTATCCGCACATTTCATATCAAAATACTACCTCTCCCCCAAACTTGAATGGAATTATATCGCACGCAATGAAGTAGAGAATTTCAATAGTGAAATGAGTGGATATACCTGATTCACTGAGGAGGAGGCGGCGAAAAGTGGCCCTGGGAGATGTGCCACCGGTGTATCTGATGCATCATCTCCAAGCTCCTCTGCTCTGTTCCAGGCTCCTTTGCTCTTGTTCCGTCCTCAAAGTACGGAACTCATCCCGGTGCTGCTGCATGCTCTCCTCAAGGGCGAATAATCTGTCATGATAATCAGGCCCTCCTTGTTGCTCTCCGCCATAAGAGGTTCCAGGGATATCAGTTTGTATTTGAGTTATTTTCGCTCAAATCCCCTTTCTTGTTCGTTAAATTCCGCCTCCTCGGGCACCACATCCTCCTCGTCAAGGAAACACTCGACCCTTTGTCGTTTTCTTGCATTTATAGCCCTAATAACTCTGATATGTGCCTTAGAGTTGAGCAGGAAATTGGTTGTATCGTGAATATTATCCACGGTGGTATGTATTGGATTTGGCAGTGGCAACGTGTCCCCTCGCTTTTGTTGGAGGAAGAACATGCCTTCTTCTTCTGTAATAATCTTCATTTGGCGCAAAGATTCCATGTTGACCCTTGTATCGCCCGACATCGGCTCTAAGCTTGAAGATCAACATTAAAATGTCGGGCAATAGGAGTGATCATACCCCCAATAGAAATAGCACCACCGCCCCGCTTGGTTACTTTGTCAACGTGTTCGGCGAAGTAGAAAGCTGTGTATAAGGTGTATTTGTCAACATACACCATATCAAGTCTAATTCCCTGACGGTCATCCCCCCATTGTTTTCTCTAGCAAAGAAGGAGGGTGAAGTAACCCTCTGTATATACCGGAAAACTGGATTCCGGACCCATGAAGATTTGGCAGTCCTTGCCTCGTAGAGCATAGGTCCCATTTCCGGCGTTTGTACAAGCTTTCACCAGAAGTCATACTGGCAATACTGTTCTGGCGGTCTGAATGGCGCAATGGTGGGAACCTAAAAAATGACGTTCAATTGGGCAATAGATAGTCCTCTACGTACGTTACCCAACTGGAAATGTATCTCAAAGGGTTCGTTAGCTCCTTCTTGCTTATATACTTCCAAGGTGCTGAGGAACATGAGTGTGATTTTCTTGTATGTTGGCCACCTTCTCATCATGAAATTAGTCCACCCAACCTTTGCAAATAAGTGCCAAACGACGTCATGTATCCCAAGACTTTGAGTATACTTATCGTTTTGCGTCGTGTGAAGGTGTTATCGGTCGGGTGACTAGTCTATTCCACCTCTCTAGGTCATTGTCTTGATAAATAAAACCCGTAAGCCGCGAGGCTATCGGGTGTACCTCTTGCTTGATCTTTGCTTCCTGGGACGTCTTCTCCCACCCTGAAAGCTTCTTCTCTCAGCCATTAGTTTGAATTTGTACCTGGCAAAACGTATATTAGATTCCCAAAATAGAGTACAAACACAAATATGATGAATTTAAGCCAAACAATTCAAATAAGGCGTAATGACTCTACTCTATCCATTTAATCAACAATTAAGCTCCAAACTATCAAATATTAATGCGATTGTAGAGAATCATTGTCCTAACACCCTAAACATTTGAGTTCATGCAAAATTCATCATCAATTCAACCAAATATTCCTCAATTCAACATGCCCACAAGATGTTCGATAAATTGCTTCATAGAATATTCAAGTTAATCAAAGCAATTCAAGCACAACATGTTCCATATAACAACCCTCGATGCTAATTCACCAAGAAATTCGAAGAAAGTATGTGAAACTTACTAAAAATCCGAAGAACTTGCAAAGAGAAAGAATTGTAAGCCCTAGTGCGTTTCTCCAACTAATCCTCATCCAAAGACGAAATTCAAGCAAGATTATTGTGCAAAGTATCGATGATTTGTGAGATGGGGCGAGAGATTTTTTCAGAATAGGGCGCAAGAGATGTTTAAAAGTGAGAACAGACCTCTATTCGCGACCCTATTTACGTTTCACCTGAAAGACGCATGGGCCATGCACCTCGCACACGGGCTGCCCGTGCGTCATGCTGTAGCGACCTTTCAGACCCTTCAGGCACGCATGGGTCGTGCTCAAGGCGCCGCCCTGCCCGTGTGTGGTGCTGTAGCCACATCAGGATTTTTCCATTTTTTTTATAAAATAAACTGGAAAATCCTAACTTAGAAAAGGGAGAAAACAATGAAAAGAGAAAAGAAAAAAAATACAACAAACCACTGCAAGGGTAGGAATATTCCTAGTCAACTATTTAAGGCATGAATGAGACATCTACATTTTGTTTGCAGGGGAACTTGAGAGGCATTCAACTGTCCACCGGGTCAGTTTCTTTATCCTTCCAGTTTCGAGTGTTGCCTCCCAACAAGCGCTAAATTTAACGTCTATAGCTTGATGCCTGTATTTCTCGATCACGGATCCCGCAAGGTGAGGTGTGCTATCTCCTCCTTTTGATCTCTATGAAAATAGTGCTTAATCCTCTGGCCATTCACCATAAATGTCTCCCCATCCCGAGTCAACAATTCTACTATTCTGGAGGATTTAACACTTTCTTGATTACAAACGGCCCCGACCACCAAGATTTGAGCTTTAGGGAAAAAGTTTAAGACATGAGTTGTACAAGAGAACTTGTTCACCTGGTAAAAACTCTCTTTTCTTAATCATCGATCATACCATCTCTTTGTGCGCTCCTTGTAGATTCTTGAATTCTCGTAGGCTTTATCTCGGAACTCTTCCATCTTATTCAAATGTAGTAGTCTCTCTTCACCCATTTGTTTTGAAGTCAAAATTTAACTTCTTTACCGAGAATGCCTTATGCACTAATTCTACGGGTAAGTGACATGATTTCCGAATACCAACGATATGGAGATGTGCCCAAAGGTTTTTGAATGCGTCGGTATGCCCCATAACGCATCATCTAACTTCATAGCCCAATCCTTGCGATTTATGCTCATTGTCTTTTCTAGGATTTGTTTGATTTCGCGATTGGCTACTTACGCTTGCCCATTTGCTTGCGGATGGTATGCTAACGCCACTTTGTTCGACCCATACTTTGCAAGTAGATTGCTCATCAATTTATTCACAAAGTGTGACCCCCATCGCTAATCAAAGCTCTCGGGGTTCCAAACCGAGTGAATATATTTTTCTTTAAAAGCGCATTACTACATGTGCATCATTCTCTCTATGAGAATCGCCTCAACCCATCGAGATACATACTCACTGCAAGTAGAAGATATTGAAGAAGAATATGGACAGGGACCCATGAAGTCAATCCCCCACAAATTAAAAAGCTCGACTTCCATCACATTGGTCATAGGCATCTCATGTCGTCTAGAGATGTTCACCATCCGCTGGCACCTGTCACACTGTTGCACATACAAATAACAATCATTATATAAAGTAGGCCAGTATAACCCACTCTGTAATACCTTTGTCGTAGTGCGTGTCTGACTGAAGTGTCCCCCAGAAGGTGAAGAATGACATTGTTGTAGAACTCCCTCCCACTCTTTTGGAGGCACACATCTTCTGATGATCATGTCTGCGCACCTCTTAAAGAATAAAAGGGTCGTCCCACATATAGAACTTGACCTCATGGAGGGACTTCTTCTTTTGATAACAGGATAAATCCGGAGGCATGACTCATGCTACCAAATAATTCACAAAATCCGCGTACCATGGGAATATAGCACATGTGTAATAGCAAAACACCTTTCGTCGGGAACTCCTCCTTGATTAAATCTGTACCCTCTTTTTCATTCTTGTTATACTCCAGTCTAGACAAGTGGCCTGCTACCACATTCTCACAACCCTTCCTATCTCTAATTTCCACATCAAATTCTTGCAACAAAAGAATCCACCGAATCGAGTCTCGATTTGCATGGTCTGTGTGGACTATCGTCTTTGTTCCAATCAAGTAAGATCGGAACTTATCGAATGCAAAAATAATAGCAAACATTTCATTCTCCGTGGTAGTGTAATTTCATTTGGCAATCTAATGTTCTACTACTCGCATAATAGATGGCTCTAAACAATTTATCACTTTTCTAACCCAGAACGGCCCCTACTGCGAAATCACTAGCGTCACACACAGCTCAAATGGCTGACTCCAATCCGGAACTACAAGAATCAATGCTGTCACCAATACCTTCTTCAAAATCTCGAATGCCTGCAAACAATCATCGGAAAAATTAAAAGCAATAACTTTTTCTAATAATTGACTCAAAGATTTGGTGATTTTAGAAAAGTCACGGATGCACCTTCTCGTAGAATCCGGTGTGCCCTAAGCTTCGGTTGATTTTTCATTTGTTGGAGGTGGGAGTTTCTCAATTGCTACAATCTTTTTATTCGTCACTTCTAAACTGCAGGAGGAAGAAACTCGGTGGCCTAGTACGATGCCATCGCGTACCATAAAATGGCACTTCTCCTAATTCAAAATAAGATTAGTTTCCTCGCATCTCTGTAAAACTAGAGAAAGATTGTCAAGACAGTGATCAAAAGAATCTCCAAAGACAGAAAAATCATCCATAAAAACCTCTACGGGTGCATTACATAGTCGAATGGCGTGCGAAAAGCAAATGTACCATAGGGACATGTAAATGTCATTTTCTCTTGGTACGCGGTGAAATCATGATTTGATTATACCGGAGAAACCATCTAGAAAACAATAATACTCAAATCCTTCCAAACGATCTAACATCATATCAATAAAGAGGAGGGGAAAATTATCTTTACGAGTGGTATCATTAAGCTTTCTATAATCAATACAAATACGCCACCCTGTAACAATCCTAGTAGCAATCAATTCATCATTCTCATTTTTCACTCTTTGCCAACCCCTTTTTAATGCCACTTGTACCGGACTTACCCAAGAACTATCAGATATAGCATATATGATCCTTGCATCTAACCATTTCAAAACTTATTTCCTAACAACTTCTTACATAATAGGATTCAATCACCTTTGATTTTGCACTGAAGGTTTATACGCATCTTCCATCCGAATTTTATGCATGACAATCGATGGACCTATGCCTTTTAAATCAGTTATGGACCATCCTATTGCAGACTTATGTTTTCTCAACACCCTAAGCAATTTATCAAGTTGAGTTGAAGTTAGAAGGGATGATATGATTACCAGATTCGCGTTATTTGCCCCAAGGAATGCATATTTGAGGTGCTCGGGTAATGGCTTGAGTTCTGGAGTTGAATAGGATGTCTCAGTGTCACGCACGGGCTGCCCGTGCTCGGACGCACGGAGTTAAGACAAGAATAACCACAAAATTATAAGACAAGAATAAATATGGAATTTTCAAGAGAATAAAATGGATTCCCGGGTTATGGTTTCAATTAACATCCCTCTTGTTGTCCAAATTAATCAAAGACAAAGTTATTATCAATATACCTATAAGACGATCACACAAGTATTTTATCCCCCCTCTCGAGATGTATATTAAATGTGGATTGAAATATCTATGCTAGCATCGCTACTCAACAATAGATATACAATTCCCAAATTCAACAAAGATCATAAATCCTCACAAATATCACAAACCTCTCGATTATGCACATACTCATGTCAAGTACTCAAGATCTAGTATTGAAGCTCATCTCTCGAATATGCTAAATCATTGGCCAAATGATAAAACAAGAATAAGAACAAAGTAATCAAATAGGCTTTCAAGACAATAACTTCAACTAAGATAAAACATTCAACAAGAGTTCAATTAATCTACTTCCAAAACCCGGAAATCACAAGATGTTTAGCTACTAATTACAAATAAACAACTAATGGACAAATTGTTCATGTTCATAAGAAACTAATATGAAAGATTAAACTACAAAGAATGAGAAAACTTAGGGAAATGGATAATCTCTCGATTTATCTTTAATACTCAAGCTCCGATGCGACCCGATTCTCCTCTTGAATCCTCCTTGACGAAGATGATGTTTTTCTTGTATTCTTGGGTATATTCCCAGCTTTTCTCCTCTGGTGTACGCCCCAAAAAGTGGTATTTATCCCTTTTAGAAGCCTAGGTCAATGTGCTATCAGTTTTGGACATTCCAGCACAGACGCACAGGCCGTGCGCCCCACGCACGACCTGGTCGTGCGCCATGCCGTAGGCACTTTTCTTTTCACCAACCCACGCATGGGTCATGCGCCTCACGCACGCCTTGCCCATGCGTGGTGCCGTAGGCATTTTCAAGTTCTTCAGGCACGCAGGGGTCGTGCTTAGGCACACGCCCTGCCCATGCGTGATGCCGTAGGCATTCTTCAGGTCCTTCAAGCACGCACGGGTCATGCCGATGCGCACGCCCTGCCCGTGCATGCCTTTTTCTTACACGTTTTGTCTGATTTCTTCTCGTTTTGGCTTTCCAATTGGGTGTATTTACTCGATTCTTGATGTTTGTATATTGCAATACTCGTATTTGCCACAAAATTACTTCAAATCTCATTAAATTCCTACAAAACGAGCAAAACGTAATACATTTTCCACAAAGAGTGAATATATACCATTTTAATTGCATGTTTATAAACAATTATAGCCATAAATATGCCCCAAAATACATGGAAAACTCACATTAATCGACTCACAGTGAATGAAGTAGCTCGAGCTAAGATGTGACAAAACAATTGGCGAATTGACTAAGCGAGTACAATTGTTGGCTGCAATGGGGCATCCACCAGCCGCCCCTCCTTCTGCCGAGTCGTGCGGGATTTATGGTAAATTTGGTCATGGGGCTAATTTTTGTCATGTTATTATTAAACAACAGGTCGGCGTGAACGCTATCCAGGGTTATCGGCAAAGGCCTCGTAATGATCGTTTAAGCTCGAATTACAACCCATGTTGGCGGAATCACCCGAACTTTAGTTAGGGCAATTCACAAAATACATCTCAAATCTATCCGAACAACTCCAAGATCATCCATCAAACCAATCTCGGCCTCCATCTATTGAAGAAAGCTTGAATTACTTTATTCAAGTTAGTAAAGAAACACAAGAGGGTAACAATATGCGGTTTGGATCTATTTAAATCTTTGTTTAAGCGTCTTGAGACTCAAGTTGGTTAATTGGCTACTTAAGTTGTTGAAATAGCTCGATATATCTTCAAGAAGAACACAATGCCTAGTTAACCAACGCAAGCTTAAGCCATTACCATTCTTGATTTTGGTAAAATTTATGATAATGAAATTGAGATTCCTTATTCCCTTTGTCTCGCCTAACCCTCGTAGGTATCACAAAAATAGAAACAAAATGTGATGTAAGTGAAGTAAAAAACAAATATGGAGGCAAGTAAGGGATCGTCATTCCAGGAAACTGATAATCTCCACAAACCTCCTATTCCATCCCTAAGTCCACTCCCAAAACAATAAGATTTAGGTAGTTTTGTTGTTAATATTTCTTTTGGGAATGGTAAGAAAGTCGCAGGTATACTTGATCTTGAAGCTGGAATTAACATTATGCCTTATTCTATATTTAAACAATTAGATTTAGGGAATTGAAGTCCACCAGGTTATATTTGCAACTTGTTGATAAGTCCATTAGGTACCCTATAGGCATTGTTGAAGATATTTTAGTCCAAGTAGGTGGTCTTAAAATTCTTTACCGATTTTGTTGTCTTGGATAGAAAAGGATAAAGGTAATCTAAAAGATTATACTATATTTTGGGTAGACCGTTCATGGCCACCACCAACACCTTGATTGATTTCAAAAATAGAAAACTAAGTATGAATGTCTAGGAAAAACTGTGATGTTTTCAATTTTTGATATATCTTTTAGTCATGCATATGCCTTGCATGATAATTTTATTGTTGATTCTATTGATTCTGCTGTGAAACATGTCCTATGGCAGGACCAAAATATGATGTGAAACACAAATCAGTGGGAAAAAAAAATTCAAGGTGGTGATAGAGGTCTTGCTCGATGACGCGCCATGGTTTTTCGCATTGATTTCGTCAAGCTAATGATGTTAAAAGAACGCTTCTTGGGAGGCAACCTAAGCATGTTACTGCTTTTCCAAAAAACAAAGTTTGTGTGAGTTGTGTGATTTTTTGCGATTGCATGTGTGTGGGTGTTATGGTTTTGTTCCCTTCACATGACATTTGCTAGTTTAACGACTCATGTGATTGCCTTAACGTTTACCAAATACATCATTTTCCAGGGACATATCTCTCTTCTTCTCTTTTATTTTTGTTACGCATTGAGGTCATTGCATGATTTAAGTGTGGGGGAGCAATTAGTAGTTGATGAGTTGTATAGGTGTTATGGTTGCAAACGGTTAACTTTTTTATTAGCCTTATGATTGTTATAAGCTTAATAATGTTGTTGTTTAGTCAACTTGAAATAGATGCATCAATTTGAGCTTCAATTGTGAAATGACGCGTGAATTTAATATGTAGGATTTGACTAAATTGTGAATCAACCTTCATGGTACACAAACTAGGGAGGGTTAAATGATAGTTTAGGTTGTGGGGCTTGAATTGCAAAGTTTCATTGATGTGAATTAAGTTAGGACTCAGTTTTGATTTACGTGTGTACACAAAATTTCTAGCCTTGCGAGCCAAAAAAAATGAAAAAAAATGATCGAATATATATATATATATATATATATATATATATATAGGGGGAAGGTTATATAGGACCCTCCTATTATATGAGTACATAGGACTAAATCTAGGCCACATATTTATCTATTTCAATGGTTGTGATTAAATCTGATTAATGTTACTAAAATATGTGATAAAGTCAAAATGGGGTAAATTAGTCCACATAAAAATAGGGGGTTGGCTAACTCTAGTAAATTCCATGAAAATAGGATGAGTTACCCACATTTGGTGCATCTTTCCATCCAAATTGTTATCATAATCTCACCAAAAAAATCGATTCAGTCTTCTTCTCCACCAAGCCAACAGTTGCATAGAAAACCAAAACCCACAAATTCAAGTCGAACGAAAATCCAGCAACAAAAAAAATGGATGACACCTACGAGGAATGCTTCAACACTCATGATCAACAAGGTAACCCCTACCATTTTATCATGTTTTGATTGTTTAGTGTGTGTCTATTTTTTGTATCCATTTAATGTATGATTTTCGAGTTTTTAAACCAAGCATTTATTTCATCATTCCAGTTTTTAAACCCGAAATTTGCTTTCGAATGACTAGCATGTTGCTTATTTGTGCTTATATATTTGCTTGTAAGTATGCAAAATCTTGTGAATTCATGGTCTGTGTTTTTGCGTTCTCACATTAAAAGTAGTTTTGCTGAATAGAAACTATCATGTAATGCAAAAAAAAAAAAAAGGAAAAACTGGACTTATATTGACTCCCCATTCATTCCATTATTGCCCATTTTTCAACCCAGAACATTGCTTTGGTATGACTAGAATGTTGCTTAGATGTGCACAAATACTTGCTTGTACGTATTCAAAATGTTGATTACCTCCCCATTTATTTCATCATTCCCATTTTTTTAACGTAGGACTTTGCTTAGTTATGGCTAGAATGTTGCTTATATGTGCATAAATATTTACTTATGTGTATTCAAAAAGTTGCTTACTTGTGTTACTGTGTTTGAAGCATTGTCAAAGCTCATAAAAGACCACAAATAAATGTTGATGATGGATCAATATACATATTCTAATTCAGTCAACAAGCAACCATTAATCGAAGGCTTCCCTGGGAACACATCCCAGCTAGGCATTGTAGTGTTGCCGCCAACACAGACCTAAAATAAGGGAAGAGGCAGTCGAGTTAAAAGCTGACTTCATAGTCAGAAAGAGAAAGCAATCAAAGCAAACCAATTGAATAGACGTTGTGGAAAATATGGAGAACTAGATTCGCACAATAGCAGAACATGCGACGAGTAGAATTGAGATTTTTTTGTCATGACTCCAGTTTATTTGAGCTTCAAACAATCATTATATTATTTTAAAATATTTGCTAATAATTATGATCTTGTACAATTTGAAACAATATTTATAAATGTGTTGATGCTTATAGACATGTTTGATACTACTTATTTATGCTTGTATTAGCTTAATATTTCTGTTTATTTAAATCTTTGTATTTATTTATTTGTTAAGCTTTTGTGATTTGTTTCATACCATTTTAAAAATAATTTTTAATTAAAAAACATGTGTTCCAAAATATAGTGTGCTACTTATTCACATATTACAAACTGCCTATGTGTGCTTATTTTCTTTGTTTTTAGCCAATTGTTTAGTAACAAAAAAAAATTGTTTAATTTTGTCCAAATTTTTTCTTGTTTATTCACGTACTAGGTACTACTTATTTGCGGTTCTTTGTAATGTTTTTCGAGCAAATAATTCAACATCCAGGCAAAATTGCTTATTATAGTCCATATGTTCTACTACTTATTGGTGTGTAAAGTATTGCTTATGTAAGGTTTTATAGTGCTTTTTAATCAAATTTTTCATGGAAAAAAACAAATAAAAAATAAGATTTCACTCGTCTATGCCACAACATATTTATATCAAAAATATTGCTTACAAATCGATCGCATACTGCTTATATTATCTAAAAACTGTCAAATAAATCAACTACGCATGTACGTCAAAATCAACCAGAATTCAAGTGGCTATAAAAATACTACAATATTCAACAATTTCCATTATTCTTTCCGACCTCCTTATTACTCAACTCTGCATCATCATCACTAGTTGTGGCCTTCCTTTTCCTACTCTCTTTTGCCATTTCTAACAAAAAATCTATCAAGAAAAAAAGGCACTAGTCAGTTAGTTATATAAAGCATTCGTTAACAAACAATCGTATATAAGCATAATATAAGGCATGCATAAGCAAAAATAAACCATACATAAACATAATTAACAACAACAATAAGCGTGAAAACCTCAATAAGCAAACCCCAGACTTAAAGAAAACATAACAATAACATAATTTATCCCCTATTACATCGAAAATAAATTACCCAAACCCCAACCTAAATAAAGAACACATAAAAAACAATTATAATAAAATCGAAATATCATACATGATTATATGCTTGTGCAAAGGACTTAATCCAAAAATTCTCAAAAAAAAATCAGAAAATGAAGGGGAAGAAAAACCTTGTTTCACAGATGATTTGGTTGTCGACTCGGTTGAGAAGATGAGTATAGTCGACTTGAATATATTGTGCCACCTCAAATAATTGTCGTGGAGTTTGTGTCGCCTCGAAGAAAAGCCGTCGAGGAGATAATTTGAGGATTCTTTCGCGAGAGATAGATGGAGAGTTCTTGGACTTAGAGAGAGAGAGTGTGTGTTTCGACCGATATAGGAAAATAGTTAGACTTGTTTCAGTTTTACATACTCAAAAGATAAGATATGGAATTGAGATATCACAATAAAAATCGATCTCTTGATTCTAGCAATTTGAAAAGCCACTGATCCAATATATATATATATATATATATATATATAAAAGAGAAAAAGAAAAAAATTGATCAATTGAGATTATACCCCTCTAGTTGTTCATTTTTTAGTAACTAGAAGCATTAATGAGCCCCATGTTTGTATTTTACGTAAAACGACAACACAAACATGAGTATGAGAAACTACCCTAGTAGCCTTTGGAAAAAAATTTGAAGTTTATACCTAGTAGAAGATATCTCGAAAATTCTAGAAAAAAAAAAAAAAAAAAGACGTTCTTGCAAAGTAATGTGTGTATTGTCTTTGTATGTTACAAGGTTGCAACTTTTGACACAAAGTTGAAACTTAGCAAGAAGGACCGAACACCTTGACTAGCTATTAACTTTAGCCGAGTGAGTCTATTGTGAAGGTTAGAGAACGACAAGGGGTAATCCGAGATGGATAGAACATGGTGTTATAGATAAATGGACCCTCAAATTGCACATAATATTTCTTGTTGCGTTTGTAGGCGCTATTATTTGCTTGAGGACAAGCAAAAGGTTAAGTGTGGGGGAGTTGTTTTGCATGTTTTTGTGTGTGTTTTGTGTGATGATATTAATACATATTTTTGGCGTGTTTTATTTGCATTTGCATGTTTTAGTGTTACGTTGTGTTATTTTGTTGATTTTCTAGGATTTGGTGGAAAAAAATAAGTTTTGGAGCAAGAAACGTCAAAAAGTCATTTCGCACAACTACGACAGTATTCGTATTTAGAACATAACATTTTCATCTGAAATTCAATTGACCTGATTCGTATGCCAGTGGAAAGCTAAACAAAGTTCTAAAATGTCTATTTCGGGCGCGTGCTGTTATCTTGTTGCCTTGTGTGTGACTGACTTTCTTAACACAAAATTCGCGATTTTCTTCCGATTTTTTGCTTTACACCTTGTTTAGGACTCTAGGCTTATAAATAGGACTTGGGGAGCCCTTATTTTCGACACACATTACTTATTAGCATTTTTAGACTTTAGTTTTCTCTCTTTTGTCTTATTTTCAATATTTACTTGAGTTCTTCCCATAGAAGTTATTTTATGAAAATGGGATCGACTTGATGAATAAAATGGGTGTGTTAAGCGATAAACCGTCTCATCTGTCATAACTGCCGCCATTGCCCCTGGCTATGGTCATCATTTTCTTTTACGCAAAACTAAATCATACATAATTCAGTAAAAAGTGCAAAAATGTTCAAAGTTTGACATCGGAGAAAAATTTACGAGAAGTTAGACAAAATGCAAAACTCATAATAGTTTGGTGAACAAAATACAATTTTCCCCGATAAAATACCATTAAGATTTAATATAACTACAAAAAAGCAAAACGAATATATGCTATAATTCATTCAAAACTTGATCAAAATTAGCTTGTTGGATCAAAATTAATTTTAAAGATTTACATGTAAATGAACCTATTAAAGAATAGGGAATTAAAATTTTAGGGTTGGGGCGAAATCTGATTAAAATTAACAAGCGGTGTCAATTTAGGACCCGACATGCAAACCTGACACAAACCAAACACGAAATTAATGGGTATGGGTCCAGGCTTCGTGGGTCCGGATCTGACTAACCTGCCAATGAAACAGGTCGGGTTCGGGTCAACCTACTATAACCCGTTTAACCCGTCTAACCCGTTTGTGAATTTAAAAAAATTAAGTAAATAACTAATTGTAAGAAAAAACAACAAACAAGACATATCTTTAAAAAATTTCCTTAATTAATTGTGTATTTGTTATTATTATGCATGTTTGTCTGAATATTGTCCTCAAAATATGATTAGTATATTATATTATTTATGCAATTATGTTATTTCTTTTTGTATGTTGTGAATTGTAATATTGTTTATAGCTCGAATAATGTATGATAGATTGATTTTCAAAAAAATAAATTTATTCAGTTAAAACAATTAAATATATATTAAAATAAGTTTATTAAACGGGTTAAGCGGATCGGGTAAGGTTACATGTGAAATAAGCGGTCGGGTCGGGTTCAATATTCGACCACGAATAATTTTCTGGTCGGGTCGGATCGGGTGTTTTGTTTACGATCGCTTGAACTGCGAACCCGGACCCAACCCAAATTGACACCCACGAAATTAGCTTGTTGGGTCAAAATCCCTAAATTTGAATAAACCCCTCATATTCCCGGCCTTTCTCCCATATTAATGTTTTTAGTTGGTGAGATATGTTGCTCTTGCTAGTTGGTAGGGATAATTGTTAACAATTAGAAAACAATGCTCCATCGAGAATTAAGATAATTATGAGACTAATGAAAATTAAGGTTCTTGGATGGATTGATTATTACAGATTACTTCTATATAATTGAATGAATAATGTTCATTGCTTTGATACACTTTATATACTACTATGATGACGAGAGATCAATTGGTAACTTACTAAATTAATTCTTCTAACCGACTAACAATATTAACGGTGACTCTTGTATTTCTTGCGTTGAAGGTGATTGTTGACAATAATTATTATGTTTCTTTCAATTTTCAGCAAAATAGAATGTTATATTGCTAACCAAGAATCAAAGCATGCAAAATTTGAATGGGAAAGAAATAAAAAACAAATCCAAGTTTATTCAAAGGTGACAAGTAGAATGAATGTTATAGAATGTTATTGTCTCGGATGAGGATTTGAATTAACGATTTGGATAAAGCTTCTGCTTCTACAATCATGTTGCGTTCTTCTTGGGAGCTTTGGCCTGTTTATTAATTTTCCCATCAATAATTGTAAAGAATAGAGTGGCGAACAGAGCATAAAATTCTATATTTATTAGTTTTGGTTTAGTGCTTACAATTCTATGACAATATTTTCCCTCCATCATAATATAATATGACAATAAAAGTGATGATTTGATGTTGAAATTAATTGTTGAATAGGTTTTATATAAGGAGGGGAAGATGGACTAATTTGATTCAAATTAACTTCGTTAACTGTCATAACCGCCGCCATGCAATGCCCCTGGCTAATGCTCGCTATAACCATCTTTGTTTTTAGGGTATGATTTCTGAGAATGGGGACGAGCGCAAATTCTGAAGAATTGGATTTGAGTTCGGGCTCGCTGTTAGTGTTACTGCTATTACAATCATCTGCAAAAACAGAGAAGAAAGAGGGGGGTCAGAAATTCAAATAATGAAAAAGAAGGTTAAAAGTGAAGGGATGGTGACTTTTGGGAAGTGGAGAAGCGGAGGAGCCGTCGGGAAGAAGGGTCTCTAGATGTGTTGAGGAGAACATAGGCAACGAAAGCGGTGCCGCCTCCATTTCCGATAAGGGCAAATATGGGTACTATGATTTACTTTTCTCGTGATAAATTCTTTGGAAGAACAATGATTTCGAGAGGGAGAAAATGGCTGAAGATAGAGAGAGGGTGGAGGAAATAGAAGAACATATGGTTTTGAGAGCGTGGGGGAGACAGTGGGGAGGCACTGCGAAGAGGGTAGTTTGTGGTGGCGGAAGAGAATTTAGAGAGCAAGAAGTGTAGAATCGTACAGAGTAATTGTGGAAATTAGATGCAATTTTAATTATTGTTACATAACAATGATACGATACCAATTTTGGAACCGCTTACTATAGTTTTGGTAATTATTAGACATTTGTTTTAGAACCGCGTTCTAAAAAATTGAGTGTCAAGACCGGTATAAATAGACATCAGTTTTGAAAATCCGATGCCAAAATTGGTGTCTATTTGATGGCGCCCTTTATATTAGACAGCGGTTCTGGAAATTCGTTGTCTCAATTGAAAACTCACATACGACAACGGTTTTGTACGAAACCGATGTTAAACAAAAGACACCAGAAAAGCCATAAACCGATGTCTTTACGGTGATGTTTATTTGCAGTTTTCTTGTAGTGATACTCTATAATTCCATATCAATTTACTCCCAACACCCTCACGACCTCGTAGTAAATCGCGGTCATGGGTCATCGCCAGGAGTCATTGTTGGAGTCGAACCTAGCGAAGGAATAGTGCCTTGATTGCCTCTGCTCAAACAAAGATCCGAACCAAAAGTGGGTAAAATGTCATTTTCTAAGAAAATTTATATTTGATTATAATTTCATAAATTTCATGGCATTAGCTATTGAGCAAGTCTCTTGTGAGACGGTCTCACGGATCTAAATCCGTGAGACGGACCTCTAAGACTCCGTCTTGAGAATATGAACCATGAAAATAAATTTAAAAATAATAATGAATCATGAAGAAACAAAAATAAACCCTAAAAACATGAACCATGAAGAATAAACCCGAAAAATAAAAATAAACCCAAAAAATAAAAACCCTAAAAAAAACTAAAAATCCTAAAACACCAAATCAATTAAAAATAAACCCAAGAAACAAAATAAACCACTAAAAAAACAAATATAAATCCTAAAAAAATAAAATATGAAAAAAAAAACCTTTAAAACTTTGTGTAAGGGCTCAGTCTCACGGATCTAAATCAGTGAGACCGTCTCACGCATAAGTTTTTGCCTTAGCTATTTCATGAATTTCATGACATTAAAGTATTTCATAATTTCACGGTATCGCTAAATTCACGATATAAGATTGTTCTAGATTGCTTTTCTTTTTCTTAAGAAAAACATAAATTGTTCCATTTACAATTTGAATTTACATCTTCGCTTGCATTATAACTCTTGTAACTGTTTGACTTGGCCTTTGGGCAAATAAATGTCATTTTGACAAACAATTGACTACTTGAGTCTATTCTTATTTGTGGGTAGGTTAGACAATGGACCGAATAGGTTATATGTGGTCCCTGTTTAACTACACATGTGTCTATTCCTATTTTCTGGTTGGGCGAAGATGGCGGCGGAATTTGGTGGAAGTGGAATGGTATATTTGAGAATATGACGGTCTTTGGGTAAAAGGCACATAGCTAAAGACGTCGAGCCAATTTGGGAGGGATAAGGTGGTGGGCTTTTGGCCAAATACTATTTAGGAGTTATAAGGAGAAGCGAACAAGTTGTTTTTGATCAACACGCAGATCCTACACTACAAGAAAGCTGCTGATAGACATCACCAAAAAAGACACC
This sequence comes from Rehmannia glutinosa, assembly GCA_016081115.2. Taxonomy (NCBI): domain Eukaryota; kingdom Viridiplantae; phylum Streptophyta; class Magnoliopsida; order Lamiales; family Orobanchaceae; genus Rehmannia; species Rehmannia glutinosa. The sequence continues at coordinate 7,671,748 of CM071931.1, read as the reverse complement.
CGTTTTTGACTTTCTGGTGTCTTTCCCATATCGGTTTGGTAGGAAACCCGGTGTCTGATTAATGCTGTCGTTTGATAAACAACAGCGGTTTCCTAGACCGGTGTCTAATGTAACAAAATCTCAAATAGACACCGGTTTTTGTGTCGGATTTTGGAACCGGTGTCTATTTATATAAATTATATTAGATTAGACACCAGTTTTTTAACATTGGTCCAAAACCGTTGTATATAATATTTTAGAAACCATATCTTTCGACACCGGTCTAAAGAACCGGTGTCTTTATTTTAATTAGATCTTTAGACACCGATTGTATAACCGGTGTCTTATGACCCTCTAATTTTTTATTTTTTTTGATCGGTCTTATGACCCTCTAATTAATTAATTAGGTTATTGGTGGTAGAATAGCAAAAGTTGTAAAATCT